>ML813672.1:149362-168011 GCA_009831015.1 Picea engelmannii
TGGAACTTTGCAAGTTTTTATTTGTATTCATTTTTCCTTAGGAGGAGAACATCTATGGAATTTTCCTGCATAAAAGGAAAGTCATGTGGATTGTACTCAATGGAATATGGGACTTCATCAAACTCAACTTCACTTCTATAGTCAAGACCATTGATATCAGTCACATGCTTGTCATCTCTCTCTCGACTATATAATACCTCAAAAGTGCCAACCCCCATGGGGATGTGTGCATAGGTAAGGTTCATGCTAAGTAAACCCCCAAGGATAGTGTTGTATCCTTTTTGCCACTTGAATGAGCAAAAGAGGGACACTTACAAGTCCAGTTGGGTCAATTGAACAGGACAGAAGTTAGTGTATGAGTCAAATGACTCAATCACATGAAATAAGCTAATAACAACTAAAGAAACAAAATTAAAGTGCATAAGGAAATTAGAACCAAAATCAACCAAACAATTAACCAATATCCATGCCACCAATGGATAGATTGTATTAGTGGAAAAACACCAAAGAGAAAGGGAGAATTATGGGTCCACTCTTCCTCCAAGGGAGGGCTCTTGAATCCCCTATGTGAGAGCTCTTCTTACAAATAGAAAACTTGAAAGGAAATGGTGAAGAAATCCAAAGCTCATTCCCTCAAGAGGTGAGGTGAATATCTCAATGAAATGATGCTAGCATGCTCCAAGAAGGAAAGAGGTTACTTGTAGGAGAATAGAGGAAGCATACCAATACAAATGGATTCTTCGAAATATAGTGCACCCATGGCCTCTTTTTATAGAAAATCTTTGAAGCATTATCCAACCGGTATTTATTGTGAACAAGGGGCCCTTTAGGGCACCTTCAGGTCTTTGACCAGCCCCCCACTCAGATTCAGTTTGGATTTGAGGGTCAAATAGACTTGGGAGATAAACCAGAAGTGGGTGGGAGGCCGACCAGAATCATAAATGCATCGTTCTCAGGTGTGCGCGGATTTTTACGTACACAGTCATGCATCGGGCACATGTGCACTTTTCCTGCATTTTCGTCTGGCGCACGTGTGCATGCTTCCTTTATATTCTGAGTGCATGTTGATTTTATAACCAGTTGTATAGTTTGTGCCCTTTTTAAATGCATTTTTTGGTCCATGAATGAACTAATAGGTGTTTGGAGATGATGGATTCCTGTGACCATTTGCAAATGAAATTTTAGTGATAACAGATGCCCCCTGATGTGTGAGGTTAGGACACACATATAGCCAAAATACATCAATGTTTCTTCTACTGAGAGTACCATTGTAAGGAAGAGTTTTGAGAGGAATGGCAAGAGCAACCCGTTGGAGTGAGAGGGGAACCTGTGGGACCCAAACCTTTCGCGAGGTGTTGAAAAATAAAAATTGTATACAAACATAGGCTCGCATGCCTCCATAAATACAAAAAATAAACATCCAGAGAACTCATGGTTCCTCTAGCACACCACCACTAGGTCCTCTATCTAGAGGAGGTGCCCCACCAGCTAGGGGCCCCCCAGGTCCTGCGGGTAGCCGCCCAGTCATAGTTTCCCTCGCTACAACTGCTTTGCAGATCAGGGTTTGTAACTCTGATGGAAGGCCTACACACTGCTCCAGGACTCCCTCGTCCTCAATCTGAGTCCACATACCCTCAAGCACTCCCTATAGCACTGCCTCCAATTGGCGGCAGAATTCCTCTAACATTTCTCCAAACTCTATCGGAGGAGCATGTGATGGACCTGCACTGGGGTCATCAAATCTGTGTCTCCTACTAGCTCTCTCATCATCGGTTGGCCTCACACCAGCCTCGTCCCTCTGATGTCTCTCTCCCACCCATGCCTCTCCCCGCGACGGTCTCATGGGCCCCTAGTGAGATGGCGCTCTGACCAACTCCACCTCTCACCCTTGTGGCCCCACATCTGCACACACAACAAACAAACGATAGCATTAGCATCCATACATACATAAAACATATGCTATACTATAAAAATCACAAAAAAAAAATACATCAACATACCTCTATGGTCCCAAGCCTCTCCAAGAGGTAAAACCATATTTGGGTCCTGGCGGTAGTCCATCCCACCATAGGGGAACTACAGTATGATATGTGGCATCTGATGCCACACATGTGCTAGCTCGTCCGTAAAGTAATGGCCACCCTCCCCACCCCCATGTTGTACCAAAATCGATTCCCACCACATCAATCGTGGCTCCCATGCACCAGCCGCCTCCACCAAAACTCTAGGGTGCAACATGGGAACCCTCTCCAAGAACCATGCCACAAATATCGACCCAAAGGAAAAATCCCTTGAGTCATCAGCCCAACATTGGTTGAGCTACCCCATCATCTTGGTGTGCAACATCAAACCTAGGAAAAATTATCTCCACCCAATTCCCTCTGCATGATCCTCAGCTAACCACCACTTATTCGCTGAGTATATAAGGATCCGTAGATCCTCATGATCATCGTGGTGATGAAACGATGCACCAGCGCATCCATCACCCCAATATACACAATCGAACCTGACATAAAATCCTCCCCCAAACAATACGTCTAGGCCAAATCTTCCAATTGTGCCTCCCCCAGCAACTAGGGATCAGCAGGTAGGGCTCTCCCTTGAAAAGGGAGCCCGGTCTGAAAGTAGACATCCTCCACCACAAAGAATGTCAGTTGCTCCCCCTGCACAATGAAACATTGCATATCAGTGCTCCATATAGAAATACAAAACTGCAACAAGTACTCTTGTGCCTGTAGCAGTGAGCAATCAAAGAACTTTATCAACCCACAGGCTACCAAAGGTCCCCGTACACTCGGCTCATCATCCCTCACCGCCTCCCTGATGCACGCCCAGTCCATCTCCCTCCAATGGATGGGCATCCTGCACTGCTCACCTGCATTCACACAAATGACACTTGATCAGCCATCGCAATTCATAGAATGAAAAAATTCCAAAAAAAAAAAAGACAAGGTTTTTCAAAACCACCCAGCTTCACCTCATATGTGTGGTTGTCACCTGCCTAGGAACGCACATATGCGCACCTATTCTTCTCACAGTGGCACATCAATGTGCCACTTTCGGAGAAACAGGTGTGCATCCATGTGCATCTGTCACACCCACAAGCACGCATTCACACATGCATGTTCGTTACATAGCTACGCACTATTGCACTGTTGTCGGAGACACAGCTTCAAACCATGCGCAACTGTAATTCGAACAGGCGTGCATTCAAAAGAAGGACACTTACAAGTCCAGTTGGGTCATCTGAATAGGACAGAAGTTAGTGTATGAGTCAAATGAATCAATCACATGAAATAAACGAACAACTAAGCTAATAACAACTAAAGAAACAAAATTAAAGTGCATAAGGAAATTAGAACCAAAATCAACCAAACAATTGACCAATATTCATGCCACCAATGGATATATTATATTAGTGGGCAAACACCAAAGAGAAATGGAGACTTATGGGTCCCCTCTTCCTCCAAGGGAGGGCTCTTTAATCCCCTATGTGAGAGATCTTCTTACAAATAGAAAACTTGAAAGGAAATGGTGAAGAAATCCAAATCTCATTCCCTCAAGAGGTGAGGTGAATATCTCAATGAAATGATGCTAGTAGGCTCCAAGAAGGAAAGAGGTTCCTTGTAGGAGAATAGAGGTATCATAACAATACAAATGGATTCTTCAAAATATAGTGCACCCATGGCCTCTTTTTATAGCAAATTTTTGAAGCATCATCCAACCGGTCTTTAGTGTGAACAAGGGGCCCTTTAGGGCACCTTTAGGTCTTTGACCAGCCCCCCACTCGGATTCAGTTCAGATTTGAGGGTCAAATCGAATTGGGATCTGAACCAGAAGTGGGTGGGAGGCTGACCAGAGTCATAAATGTGTCATTCTCAGGTGTGCACGAATTTTTGTGTACACAGTGGCACGGCGGGCACATGTGCACTTTTCCAGCGTTTTCGACTGGCGCACGTGTGCACACTTCCTTTATATTATGAGCGCATGTTGATTTTATAACCAATTGTATAGTTTGTGCCCTTTGGAAATGAATTTATTGGGCCATGAATGAACTAATAGGTGTTTGGATATATTGGATTCTTGTGACCATTTTCGAACGAAATTTCAGTGATAACAGATAGCAAACTAACTCCTCGATAAGATAATCCCCCAAGAATATGAAACATTTATCACCACTATGTTCATGAGGAGGCTAATATGTGGAAAATAATTCAAAAAGACCCCAACGTCCTCACATAAACCATAAAGCTTGACCCTTTTAGAATCAATTCCACATATGTTTTCGTAGTGTCGGTTTTTCTTCAAAGAAAGTTGTTCCATCACCTTCAATGACATGACATTCCCAGAGGCCCCAGAATCCAACATACAGTTATTCAAGAGGAGGCCATTCATGCCTAATGAAAGATATAAAAGATGAATGTTTTCCTTTTGTTGATCGAGATACATAGTGTTGAAAATGGTTGGAGGGTCTTCCTTCTCATTCGGTACTTGTAACAACTTCAAAAATCCCCTCCTTACAAAGGGGATCTTGCACATCTCTTTCACCGAGACCGTCATATTCAACTTTCCAAACATGGCTACAATATATATATTCAATTGAATCTCATCTGTGGGAGCTAGCTTAGGAATAAACTCATGTACTGGAGGTGGAGGTGTTGGGACCACCTTCTCTATAGATGGAGGAGGAGTGGCAGGCTGTGATGGAGGGGTTGAAGCTTTATTTATTCTAGTGTAGGTCAAATATTCCCTCTTCCTTAGCTCCTTCTTCTAATCATCTATCAACTGATTCAATGCCCAATGTATCCCCTCTCTTTCCCCCTATATTTTGGCTTTGTCAATATGTTCCTGTGTGACATATTCCTCTTGGAAACTACAAATCATATCCATGAAATTGATACTATCAGAAGAATCCTCATCTCGTCGGGGACACTCATATTCTATGTGAGGCTCTTGTCATGGAAGATACCAAGCTACTTATTTTGTGTCAACCATCCCAACTTGTTTCAAAGTATGAGTGGCCTTTTCCTCTTGTTGAGGCCTTGGTTTCCAACCTGTGGCATCTCTCTTTTGTGTAATAAACTGAGGTCTGGAGGTATATTGATTTCTTTCCACATTATTCAAATGACCCATCATCTAATTATGTTCTTGGAAAAATTGAGTACTCATCTTATCTATCTTCTAAGTCAAGAGGGAAATCGGATCATGAGCATTGCTACTGGAATCCTTAGTCTTTGCTTCTTCTTTGACACGGGGATACTGAAAAGGATCTACCTTCTAGTCAAGGATATTTTCTTCAATCTCGACATTGTATTCTTTGGCTTGTTTCAAAGAAGTGGGATTCTTGTCCTTCAGAATAAAGCAAAATTTCCCCTCATAAGTGGGAAAAGATTGAGCCCTTTCAGTTCCCACGTGCCAAGATGGAAGAAAAAACAAAGACTACAACAAGAACTGCACCAAACCCAATCACTCCACTAGTTCAAAATTTTGATCAGATGAATACTCAGTTTGTCTAAATTCATAATCAAATTATGAATAGGATGATAACATTGGAGAGAAATCAGTATGCTCCAAGACCTCGGGTTGTCATACAACCAAACATAGTTTGGAAGATGAGGCCTCAACATGAGGAAAAACATCCTGACACATTGAACTCAGTTGGAATGGGTTGTTAGATATTTAGGGAAAATTAAACAAAGATAGATTTTTCAAAATTGATTACTATTGTATATACATATCAGTACTTAAAAAAAAAAAATTGAAGTAGATGAAATACTGAAAATACAAATCTGAACATGCTAAAGAGAATAGACTTTAACTAGGACTGATCATGAATAGAAAATAACATTTCTGAATATTAATTTGAACTAAAAACATAAGTAAACATGACTACAACAAGATCTGAACTTTACCTTAGCAAAACAAATGATAGAGGTACCTAATGTGTGGTTTTCCTCTTTCTTATGCTCAGAAAAGATATGAAGGTCATGGATCAAACCCTTAAGGGTTTGATCTCATCATGATCTTTAAGTGAATAGTTTTCCAAAAAGAACTCAAGGAAAATCAGCAAGAGTAGGGTTGATACTGAAAACCCCAAACACCACAAGAATTCTCAACCAAAAATTGTCCAAGATAAATTGTAGTGCAAAACCCTCAAGGAAGAAACTGGAAAACAGCAATAGAAGGCAGCAACATTAGGGACAACAAGAGATATCCCCACCAATCACAAGAGGAGGAGCCAAAGGGATGCCAAATGGCAGTGAAACCCTTAAAGCACACATCGACAGCAAGAAGGAGGGTCAAGAGGAGGCCACGGCACCCTCAACAACAAGATGAGGGTATGCCCACCTTAACACATCAAGGGAGGGTTTGCAACACTTGTATCTCAGTAGGAGGGAGGTCTGTGGCACCAATACACAGCAAAAGGAAGACAATACACCAGAAAAGAAGATCACATCCAACAAGGAGAAAATCCTAAGAGGCCACACCTTAAATCAGAAGAAGATAATCCACCAAAGAGGTTGTACCCCAAAAATAAGAGTCAAGTTGAGGTAGTCGTAGAAAATCAAACTAGAAGAGGAGAGAAAGTGAATGTATGAATGAGAGAGGGGTAGGTATTTATTTATAGTTTAGGAAGGGTTATAAATTAGGTTTAATTAAAACCTAAAAATTAAAATAAATAATAATTAATATTTTAATTAATTAAAATATTAATCATAAAGTCAAATAAGTCAAAATGACTTATATAAGACCAACACAGCATCAAGCAAGATGGAGAAAGAGAATCAAGCAAGGGGAGGCTACAAGACAAAGTCAAAGGGGTCTTCTTCAATGGAAAATTGTCCACATATGTCGCATGATAACTTATAATATTTTATCATCCCTACATAAGAGGAGAAACCAATGATGTGGTCATGTCCATCTTCTAGCTTCTCCTAGGTCTCATGGACCATCTTAGGAGAGAAGAAGAAGATCACACATCATCACATCTTGGCACACAACCAAGATATACCTGGTCCAAGACCAAGATACCCCAGAACACATCTGGGGGCCCTAGAACACATCTAAGATCTTTCATCCACCAAGGTACAAGACCAAGGATAAACCCAAGTGTTTAAGCAAGGATTCCCCAGAACACATCTAGGGACTTACAACATCAACCACCAAGGAACACATCCAAGGATCAATCCAAGCATCTAGAAAGGATTCCTTGTAACACATCCAGGGACCCTAGAACACATCTAGGGACTTACTACTTGGTCTTATACCAACAACCCCATAAATATATTAGGGGCCCTCACTAGGGTCTTTTTCCATGGATTTAACTACTTGGTCCCAAACCAATAACCCCAGGAGTGTACTAGGGGCCCTAGATCTTAGCTAGGGTATTATGCCATCCTCCTGAAGAATGGCTCTTTCATTTGCACTAATTTCAACACTCCCTCTCAGCAAGAGAGGCATTCTCAGCAACACCAAGCTTGTCTCGAAAGTACAAAAAAATTGTCAAGGACAGATACTTGGTCAAAATATATGTGGTTTGTTCCATCTTCGAAACATATCGAATACTAAGAATGTTCTTCTGCACCATGTCTCGAACATAGTTATATTTCATCTCAATGTGTTTTGATCTGTCATGAAACATTGTATTCTCGAAGAGATTTATACAACTCTGGTTATCACAGTGGATTATTGTGGGTTCCAACTCAGCACTGAACAAATTGGAGAGTAGATTTTTGAGCCACACTGCTTCTCTACTAGCGGAACTTGCAGCAATGCATTCTATTTCTGCAGTGCTCTGGGCTATGGATCCATATTTCCTAATGTACCACGAGATCATAGTTGAACCAAAACTAGAACAATATCTGAAATTACTCTTTCAGTCCACTATAATACCCATCCAATCTAAATCTGTAAAACCATGAAACATTACCCCTCCACTGGAAGTGAATCTGAGTCCATAGGATATAGTTCCCTAGACATTTCTAAGAACATGGTTAGCAACAACCTATTGATGGGTCCTAGATCCCTTTAGTTCAACAGCAGGAACCAAACCCGCCATCGAGGCCCAATTAGACTCTGTAGCATTTAATAGTGGAAGGGTTCTCTAGATCTTGCGATCCAGCCAATTAATCGATGGGATTTACATTTTCTTGTGAAGGCCTCTCCTTCGGTTTGGAATTTCTCATTTTTTATTTTCTCTTAGGTGGGACCGATATAAGATGGGAGCCGGTATAAACCAACTAGGTAAAAAAATAGGAATAAGTTTAACTATTGGAGAAGAGGTTGAGCTTGGGATAACCTGTTGCTCAAGCATGCAAACAACAATTCTATACCACGGGCCTAGTATTAATACATTAACCATGTGAGTATCCAATTATTGATTGAGATACAAATCATCAGAAAGAAAACACATACGCGATAAATAATGGCAAGTAAAATAATTCAATTAACTCTAATCATCCATCACATAATAACACAAAGATTCATTTTCATCATTAAAGAAAGAACTGTAAAAAACATTGCATCAGATAACTTATCAATAGATTTAATAGCTCTTACTCATCACAGCATCCATTCATGAGACAAGATAGGAAATAGTTCTTCTCCACATCCAATCATACATGCATTTTGATAAAAACATAAACTTGTCTCTGGTCCAGAAGGACTTCTCAATTAAAGGTAGCTCGGAAATAGTTCTTAACAAAACCAGAAATGAGAGTTTCTTGCAACAACCATCGACCTCTAACTAATTGGTCAATGCTCTTATTTATAACATAAAATTAACTAAAAATAACGGCTAAAGTGAAGATGAGTAAAAAAAAAAATTCTCGCTTGGTGTTCTCTTCTAATAGTTTGTCTTAGAGTCATCTCAAGATATCACTTAAAAGGGTGACTCTTCTTGTACTCCAACCAATTGATGAACATCTCTTCACAGGTGTGGGCGTATGGAAATCTGTGTTGTTCCATAGGGGCTACATAAATCCCTTTGATCTCTATTGCATGTGCCTAATACTTGAACATACTGGTGCTTAATTGTTGGAGCATAGCTCAAGCTTTGATCGGGTGTTCCATAAATTGTCGTACTTGACCTGGCGTTGTGTCTGTCACCTTTGCTAGTCTTTTAGCCCATGATGCATCTTGCTTGGTGTGTGATTCGACTATGTTGCACAAGTCGAAAAATTCATCGGGTTTGTTGAACTCAGGAAGTCTGATATCTTTCATCACCCGATTGATCTTAATCCAGTGTTTCTCGCACTTGGCCCATTTCTCTTGAATTTCTTGGTGTGGTTCCTGAGACATTTTTGCCCAATACTCAGCTGATTTCTTTATGCAATCAAGACTGCTTTCGTTCAACACTTGAATTTTGTGTTCTTCTTTATCTCGACTCTATTGGACTGCACCAATGTATTCGACTCTCTCCATGGCTTGCTTCTTTTTCATATCACCGCTCCATATCCTTGCACGTCATGAGTGCCATGAGAGTATCTTCCTGGAGATCGGTTATCCCTTTAGTGAATAGGTACCGCTCATCTGTGAACTTGCTATAGGCCTCCTTGAATTCACTCCTTAAGTACACTGTGGCCTGTGTGGTGTCATGATAGTACTTAGAAAAGTGGCACAAATGTTCTAGTTCTTCCAGGGTGGCAGCCATCTCTTTTTCATCTCTTTTAGCTCTGTTCAGGGTGGCATCTGTGATTTCCATCCCTGCGCCAATGAGCTCAGACGTCTTAGCATGTTCTTTGTTGATAAAATTTTCCTTTGTAGTGAAGAGGATGGAGCAATCTAAAGTAATCCTCCTTTTCTTGGTGGTCCACTGGATGATAGCCTTCCTTTTCCTATCATAAGCTATGGCATGTATGTCGGCTACTTCGTCCACAAGTTCAGGTATTTGTTGATCCCCCCAGGTGAGTGTATTTCCTAGACTTCTGGTGGTATATACTTGTTCAAGATTAGGTTCTTGAACTTCCTCATTGTGCTCTAAAGGCCCAGCCTCTGTTTGTCTCTCATCAAGGGTTTGAGTATTAATTTAAATAGAGGCGTCGGGAATAGACTCGATGCTTACTTGTTCATCGGCCATTGAAGCATCGATTTCCTATTGCAAGGCTCCTTCCTCTGGCTCGTCCGACCTCAACTCATCCGCTTAGGTTTTCGACGTGTCGGGTAGCTTAGTGTCTGGGACACTCTTGGCTTCCTTTTCTTTATGTGGAACATCTTGGGTTTGGACGTTGGGAATATGAGAGGATGTCTTCTCATATCCCTTTTATTCTTCGATACGCAAAGGGGTCCCAAGAGATACTTTTGTACTTTCATCATCGTCATATATATTTATAAACTTTCTCAAGGGGTTTGATGTGCCAGTCCTTTGTGATGCTTCAATGATTTCTGGCTAAATCTTGTTTATGAACATCTCGAAAGAATTTAAACGGGGAAGAAACTATCGTGTTGTATCAACCAATCAACTTGGGTTATGAGTGAAAACCAAACGAAATCTCCAACTGAATATCTGCAATTCAATTCATCATGGGTTGACGGCGGAGGCACGAAGGATGGTGCACTCTATTTGTAATTTCAAATGCCTGATTTGAATCGCACACGAAGTAATAACTAATGCGACATTTGGAATTAATTAGTTATTTAAATTCTTTGAATATAATCGTATTGTAGTGTTAAAACGTCCCATCGCGTTGCTTTGTTAGTGGGAAGATCGGGGATCGACGATACATGGTGAGTTTTTTCGTTTGTATCCTTCTGTTAAGAACCTCTGACGCCAATTGATTCGTCATATGGCGCTGACGTGGAAAAAATGACTTGGGGTGCGACCTGGGCCTCGAGAACCGATAACAACTCAGGGGAAAACTAGATCATACGTTTATCTAATATGACAAAGACACGTGGCAGATGAGGACAGGTGGTTAAACCTAGGATTGTCGATGCCCAAAAGGTATCGGGGGTCGAAAATCGAGGAAACTATTATTTTTTCTATGGACTTACCTTCTATCAAACTTCGTCGATGCTGAAATGCTTCGAGGATCAGCTATCGGCGATATCCTTGTGTAATGCTTGTCGTGAAAGAAAGCTTCCTTTTGTCGATGCCAATGAATATCGGCGCTTGGCGATTATGGTTTCTTCAAATTATTTTATTTTATCCTTTACTTCCTCCCGATGCTGAATCTTTGAGCACGTCAGGGGGAAGTTTTAGCTATCGATTCTTTATTTAAGTGTTAAGTATTTTAAGTTACGGGTTTTCACATGTTCAAGCAAACTTTAAGAGACTTAAATGAGAATCAAAATGATAAGCAAAGGAAACATTTTTCATACTGAAGTCGAATTAGACAGCGCAAAACATCAAGTGGTACCCAAAAAGGAAAATTTGACATAGGCTTTTTAGGGTGTGTTGAGTGCTCAACAAACGGCGACTTACTAGGTGAAAGCAGAATCTTTGTTCCTCCTTTGGGCTCAGTTGATGAAAAATATGGTGGATAGCTTGACTACTTTTAAATTAGAGCCATTTTTACCTTTGTGTTTGAAATTTCTCCAGTTGATGCCTCTGGGTCTTCCGGTGGGGTTTTTAACCTTAATTCCACCTATTTTTCCTATGACCCTGACTCACCCCCCTTTTGACTAGAGTTTAGTAAAGTATTCACTAGCACGGAGCCTTTCGTTACCTTTACTCACTTTCTATGTTGTTGCTCCACTTCCAATGAGCGTCCATAGCCCCGGCGGAGATATCTACATACCCTCCCCTACTGTGCACTCATTTGATATAGTTAACTTTTATTTCGACAGAATGCCCTGAGCGAGTGGGAGAGGATGATGTCTGTTATTTTGCAAGATGAGATGGTTAAGGTGAAACTTAGTAGCTTTGTCTCTGAGGTGCATTTAGTCCTTTCCATCTTTCCTTCTTTCCCTTAAGGTCTTACCAAACCACTAAGCAAACACTTCTGAAATTTCTCCAAATTTGTTCGTCTATGTAGGTTAGATAGAGAGCCCCTCGAAATAATTGTAGGTTCCTTGGCGCTTCTCATGTTGTATGTGAGTGATGAGTTAGGAGCAGAGTTTGCCATGTCACATGATTTAAGGTCAACCATTGTCTTTCCAAACACAACCTTCAAAAGTACAAGAAATAAAACATCAAAAGAAGGAAAAAATTCATTTCCCAATTGACCTAGCTAAAACCAAAATCACGAAAACACGCACACAAAACATTATAAAAAAATTTAAAAAATTAAAAAATTAAACAAAAATGTTGTTTTAGGGCTTGGCTATTTACTGGGAGGGTGTAAGGTACCCCCCTCAGATTATGTAACCAATTAGTTCCTGCCCCAATCTTCTCAGCCACCTGAAAAGGTATGAGCCATAGATTCTGAAACTTAGAATGTTTGCCTTTAGGCTCATTTGCTCTATCCCATTTTAGGACAAAGTCTCCTAATTCAAAATTCTTCTCTTTAGCCTTATGCTTTTCAAACCATCTTTTAACGATCTGTTGATGGGCTGTGAATTTTGATTTATCTTTTTCCATTTCTTCTTCCAGCATATGCAAAGAGTCAATTCTTTTTTGTATGACCGATGAAGGTTGTCCTCTGGAATCTTGGGAAGTTGAAGAGATGGAAGATAAAGCATGTTCGGGAGAATGGCTTCCTGCCCATATACCACAAACTATGGAGAATTTCCTATGGCTTCCTTGGGCATGACCCTATCATCCCATAAAGAATTATGGAGTAGATTATGCCAATTCCTTTGGTTGTCTGCAACCATTTTCTTCAATATCCTCATTAGGTTCTTATTAGTTGATTCTACCACTTTGTTTCCCCGTGGATAATAATTTACAGAGTATCTAATTATGATTCATTTGTCTAGGGAAAAATCTATTAATAAGGTGGAAGAAAAATAATCTTCATTATCAAAAACATGAACAGACGGAACATTGAACCTTGTGATTAGTTGTTGTTCTGTGAATTGGATTACCACCTTCTCGTTTACATGAATCATAGGAATGGCCTCTACCCATTTTGTGAAGAAATCGGTGGTAGTAATAATGTACTTGTGTTGTTTTGAAGATCTTGGTGTAATCTCTCCTATGTATTCTAACCCCCGTTTCTCAAAAGGCCTAGAAACGGTTACCGATTGGAGTGGGATCATTGCTCTCTTCTCTCTCCCAGTGCTTATTTGACAAGTTTTATAGTTTCTATCGTATGTGTGAGTGTCCTTGAACAAAGTGGGCCAATAATAGATAGCTCTCAGTATCTTATGAGTGGTAGTGTCTCCTGCAAAATGTCAACCTACAATACCATCATGGAGCTCCTTCAGAACTTTTTCTACATCTTCACGTTCGAGGAATCTTAAAAGTACCCCATCATAATTAACCCGAAAGAGTACCATATTTATGAGGCCATATTGTGCAGATTTTAACCTCAGGGCTCTCCTTTCCCTAGGGTTTAGGTCTTCTGGGAAATTCCCATGATGCAGGAGATAATTCAATTTCTCATACCAAGACTCTTGTCCTAGGGAAAGGTATGAAGATTCACCACACCATAATGCCATTTCATTCTCCCATCCAAGGTTTTCATTTACCTAGTCTTGAGCTTCAGCTGCTAGTTTTCATAACCCTTGTCCCTTAACTAGCTTAGCAGGTTTTATATCTAGATCAAATTCTTGAACTACTCCCATCCAATTTCCTCTTCTTTCCCCCATCTTCTGTTGAGTAAATAGGGATCGGACTGCAAGGTGAGGCACGATTACCTTGGTGTGATTCTTGAGGATGTAATATCTGAAATGTTTTACTGCCTTATAAACCGCATAAGCATGTTTATCTATAGCCGGATAATTCAGTTTCACTCCTTGGATGTTAGTGCTCATGAACGACACTGGAGCCTCATTGTTTTCATCATTCTTCTGAGTCAAAACCGTAGCTAACGATTGATCAGAGGTGAAAGTATAGAGGAAGAAATCTTAGTTGAAATCGGGACTTCGCAACATGGGGGCTTGGAATATAATGGAATTAATATCGTTGAAGGCCTTCTTTTTTTCATCATCCCACTTAAATTCGGCATCTTTACGAATCATATTATGTAAGGGTTTGATAGTTTCCACGAAATTAGGAGTGAACTTTCTCACAAAATTGATTTTCCCGAAGAACGAATGCATAGATTTCTTGTTGTGAGGCAATGGAAGTTGAGCTATAGCCTTAATCCTTTATGGATCTATGTGAATTCCTGCTTGATATATAATGTGGCCTAGTAGGTTACCTTCCTCGACACCAAAAATAGTTTTCTTAGGGTTTAAGGATATACCCTATTTCCTACACCTTTCGAAAATCTAAGTTAAGTGGTGGATGTGATCTTCTATGTTCTTTGAATACACAGTCACGTCGCCCAAGTAAAATACTACACACTTGTTTATTAGTCCCCAAAATGCTACATCCATGGCCCTCTGGAAGGTCGTTCCTGCATTAATTAACCCAAAGGGCATGTGTTTATAAGAAAAAGTTCCCCACTTGGTTCAGAAGGTAGTTTTCAAACGGTCTTCCTCTGAAACTAGAACTTGGTTGTAACCTAAGAAACCATCCAACAGGGAGAAAATCTCAGAGCCATACACGGTGTGCAAGAGTTGCTCCATTGGAGGAATTGGGTAGTTGTCCTTTTCTGAATCTCTGTTGAGGTTTCTAAAATCTACGCATAGGCAGATTTATCCTGACTTTTTCCTCACAGGAACTAAATTAGCTACCCATGTAGGATGTCTAACCTGGAATATAATTTTGGCATCTAACAGTTTCTTTAACTCCTGACACATGAGAGGCTCCAGGGACAGGTGATACTTTCGAAGCTTCTGTTGGAAAGGTTTTCCTTCATGTTTTAACGAGATAGTGTGTTGAATGATATGGGTATCATACATTTTTAGATCTCGGTAGGACCACGCAAAAACATATTGATGTTGTCTGAAGAGTTTGAGATAGGTCTTCTTTTCCTCTTTGGATATCATCTTACCAAGGTTTACATTGTTTGGATTTTCAGGGTTCTGAGATTTATAGTTTCATGCATGGGACAGGAACTACTGGTCTTCACATTTTTAGATCCCTTAAATCGTTCCTTCATATCAAAAATGTTTTCTAAGTTGGCTATCCATTTTAGTATCATGTGAGACTTTTATCTGTCGATCGGCTGATTTACATGAAGGTTGGTTTCTGTCGATTGTTCCTAAAATGCTTCATCGTTAATGGCCAAATCTTTAAAATTATCTTGATTAGTTAGAAAGTTTATGATCTGTTCATCTCCCTCAAAAACCTTCCAATTAGAAATATCATTGGGTACGAAGGTTTTGTAGAGTAGTTCCATAGTGAACCAGGAGGCTTCATAGTCTTCTAGAGGTGACAACCTTGAAGTAGTTGTGTCCAAGGAATCAGCAAGGATATTCTTTGCTTTGGGAATCGTTGTAATATTGAAGGCTTCAAAGTGCTCTATTAACCTATGCACTTCCTGTTGGTAATTCTTCAGGTGTGGAGAATTGCAATGTATAGTATTCGTTATCTGTCTGACAATGATTTCAGAGTCTCTAAAAACCTTTACGCTTAGGATGTTTAAATCTATGGATTTCTTTAGCCCTTGTACCAGAGATTCATACTTGGTAGTGTTATTTGTGCATTAGAATTCTAGTCTACAAGATAGGAAATGTCATTTACCTTTAGGATCAATGAGAATACACCCTTCCCCTGACCCTTCTTGCGATTTAGATCCATCAAAATATAGGGTCCAAACTTGCGGGCAACATGCGTCGGCTTCTCCTTCCCTATTACTTTTATCTTTTCCTCTTGCTAGTTCTATGATTTCTACTGCGGGTTCTTGGTAGAAGAGGGTTTCTTCCGCCGTTGTCAGAAACTTCTCCTGAAAAATCATTTCAGAGTTTTGAGTGAGAGGGACATCAGATGAAAGAGGGGAGAAGTTCCTGAAGTAGGAATCACAAGAATAATTGCCTAGCACAAGGAAATTTGTCGATGAGGGTTCGTTTAGGGTTTATAGGTCAGTGACAGTATGTTTCAGATACCTTTCCCTATCAATTCTAGTCGTATTTTTGTATCCCTTCAATGGTAGCCAAAGGTGTTCCCAGTCTGTACTAAAGTATATGTTTAACTTCTCAGACCAATCTCGTCTTAGTAATAACCCATAAGCTTCTGGGATATCTACTACAACGATGTCAATCAATTGCACTAACTTAGGATGTGTCTCTATTCTGATCATTACATCTTTGAGTTCTCCCATGACTTTGACCTAGGTTATGTCTAGTTGTATTACATGTTTATCGCTTTTGAGAGTGACGGCATTTAACGTTTTGCAAATAGAAAAGGGAATAACATTGGAATATTCTCCTAAATCAACCAAACAATTGTGTAGGTTTCTGTTTAAAACTTCAAACATTAAAAGGAATGGTGGGAAAAAAGGTTTTCCCTTCTTATATTCCAAGCAGGCGTTTACAGTTGGTTTATTTACTAGATCTGTGGGAGCTAGATTTATTTCCTGATCATTTCTTGTCATAGGGTTTTCTGATGATCTCAAAGCTTGTAGCAGGAAGTCATTTTGTTGAGGGATTCTACACATGTCCATAACTGATATATTAGCCTTCAACTTCTTCAAATATTCAACTACGTTGTAATCCAGTTTGGGCAATTCTCGGGTATGGATTCTTATAGGGTTCTTACGGGGAGAAAAAGGTGCTTTCAGGCGATTGGGGGTTGTCTTTCCCCCCAAAGTTTGGGTAGTAGCAATATCTTTTGAGACAGGTGGACCCTTACTTCGTGTTTTCACAACCGAGACCTCTAAGGGTGGTTCTTGAAACTCAAATAAGTCATCGGAAGGCATGATTTGGTTAGGATCCCATATCAGCATGGTTGTACCTTCTGGTGGATCAATCTCTTCTTGATCAACATCATTCATAACTAAACTTCTTGGTTGTTCAATCAGGGAGACTTCATCTAGAAACCTATTGGCCATCAAATTCATGGCCTGAACCCATTGAGGGAAGTCTCTTTCGGAGTGGTTTTCCTAGTGATAAGTACAGAAAGAATCAGATGCTACATTTTCCAGATTAATATTTAAGTTAGTTGGGGGAGGTTAAATTGCTTTGAACGGAGGGTTTATTTTAAATAAAGGCTTATAGGGCCTTTGGCCTTGGTTTCCCTCCCTGGCACTTCTTTTCATGTCTATGATTTCATTGGATCACTTATTAACCATGCGTTGTAGGTCCTCTATGTCCCCACTTCCCTTTTCAGGAGCTTGTTCTTCTTATTTCCTGGGGGTCTAGTGAGCAATAGCCCTCTCCGAGGAGGGGGTTGAGTTTCATTCTTGACTAAGGAGACCTGACTCTCTTTTCATCCTTTCATTTGGAATTCAATCATTTTGGCTTCTTCAAAATTCTCATCTAGGGTTCATTTGGTATCCCTCTTCACAAACATGGAAATAGAAGTTGGGAGGGCATTAGCAAATACTTCGATTTGCAACTCCTCGATAAGTTTAGCTTTAGGATAGAATTTGTTCAGTATGGTAGTGAATCTTTGATTAAAGTCTTTGACCCTTTCCTTTGAACTCATGGTGGCAGAAAACAATTTAGCCATCAGAGCTCCTATAGTAGTATCCTCTACAAAATTATCTAAAAAATCCTTTTGGAACTCCGTCCAGCTAGTTATAGAGCTTACAGGCAGATTAAAATACCACGTGGAAGATGAATTCTCAAACGTATAGGTAAATAGCCTGCATACTACATCTTCATGTTGGACATTCATAAGCTTGATCGCTAGTATGAATCTCTTGATATGATCTTCAGGAAATCTTGAGGTCTTGGGGTCGAACTTAGGGAGTAACTTATCTGGATGTCGGGGAAGATTATGTACTCGTCCTGGGATGGCCAAAGTATCTCTGGCCAACCAAGGTTGGTTTTTCTGAGGTGGGTTTCCTCCCTCTTCATCATGGTCATTGTTGTCCTCCATATCTTCGGATCCTGAATTAAATTCTTCCTCTTCTGAAAAATTGTCTGGCTTAGAGACGTCATCGGCTAGCATTTCAGGGATTAGATTTAGAGGGTTCTTGATTTCGGTGATTTCGAAATATATTAGGTCTTATACTGTGTGCACAAAAACCTAGATGGGGGTGTCGACCACTGGTCTATGTTTTTTTTCTTCGAGGAAGTATTAGAGTTAAGGACAACGCATTGATCTGTCGAGCATATGCTCTTGTGATTCTTCTAAATTGATTTAATTCCTCGTGAGGGAGAGAATAAGGTATATCAGGGAACAAGCATTCTTCCTCAGGTTGGGGTGACTCACTCATTTCAAGAGTACTCAATGTGTGTGGGTTGTCTTGGGAATGACTAGCCATGCATGTGCGCTATTTTGAATCTACAGGTTGTCTGAAATATTATGTGAAATACATGTTCATCTATTCATTCTCAGGTCCTCTTTCTAGATCTAGTTATGTTGATGGGTCCTAGATCCCTTTAGTTCAACAGCAGGAACCAAACCCGCCACCAAGGCCCAAATAAACTCTGCAGCATTTAATAGTGGAATGGTTCTCCAGATCTTACGATCTGGCCAATTAATCGATGGGCTTTACGTTTTCTTGTGAAGGCCTCTCCTTCAGTTTGGACTTTCTCTTTTTTTTATTTT
>ML813672.1:181920-193997 GCA_009831015.1 Picea engelmannii
GTGCTCATCTGGAATATCAGTTACCTTTATATTCAATCTTTGGAAGTTCTCAATGTGCTCGGTAACTGAACCCTTTTGCTTGAGATTTATCAATTGGCTAAAGAAGGTATTGCTCCTTGTATCCTCATAGTGTACTATCATTTCTTCCATAAAAATTGTCCAAGTGACAAGTGATTTATGAGAACAAAGAAATCTATACCATACAAATTGATTAGGTTCTAAATATAAAGAAGCAATTCGTACCTTTTGTGTATGTGGCACATTATGAAGATCAAATAATTGCTCCATCTGAAGTATCCATGTGATTGGGTCCTTGCCATCAAACTTCCTCATATCAATCTTAGGAACATGGTTGATCTTCAAACCAAAGTTGGAGTTTCTCCATTCTTCATTCACCTTCCTTGTGTCCTCATCATGAATTTCATGGGATGCATTTTCACTTTTAGGTGTCTTCTCTGTTACAAAATTTTTCAATACTTCCATGATCTCCCCTTTTAAACCCTCCATCATCTCTTGTAGTTCATCTTTTGTTACTATCTTCTTTTGTAAATAATTTATGTCCCTACGTATTTCTTCACCTTCATCAAGAGTCCAAGTAGGATTTTCTAGAGGATTATTTGGTATAGAAGTTCCCTTTTTGGGTGGCATGTTGGCCAAGTATCACTTTTGAACCTTGATTTTGAGGTGGTTTTGCTAGACAATCTTTCTTCTATTGTATCTCCCAAGTTTCAGCCCTTCTGCATATGAAAATTTCTTTTATGTAGTTCTCTAATATTTCTTCTCTTCAATGACATAGATCTAATCAAAATTGGATTTGCCAAGTGGAATTTATGGTAACTTCCCCACAGCTTGCCTATTTTTGGCCTTTCCAGGAGATGTCACTTGTATAGCATGCCCCACACAAAATAATTGATATAAAATTATGAAACTCGCACCCGAAATACTACAAATTGTCCACGATCCAATGCAACTAGTCCCACTAAATTTGGATACTCTAGGAAGAAGTTATGATTGTTTTACCTGGAACACCTTCTTGAGACTAGTCAATAGGACTAGTCGGATACCCTATCTTACACAGGGTGTATCTACAAATTTAGGATGACCCAGAAGCTAAAATTTTTACCACAGATACCTTACTACTTTTTGTGAATATCCTCTGGAGTTTAGGTTATGAACATTATAGAAAAAAATTTATAGTGACAATTCCAAAATGACTCAGTTCAGGATGATTCCATAACCCTATCTTTTACAGGATGTATCTTTGAAAGTATAAGGCCTCAGGAGCTTAATTTTGAACCCAACGTACCTTGATCCATCTACTAAATATCAACCAATCCGTTCCTCCTGAAACACTGTAGAAAAAAAGTTATAGCGAAAATTCGAAGGTGTCTCAAATGTAGCAGCGAAACCCTAAGACCTTGAGCTCTGATACCATATGTTAAGAACCAAATATCAATATAGCATAGAAAAACCTCAGAAAAAGTACTCAATGCCTTGAAAAAGAGATAATTTTAGATAATAAGCCTCTTCGAGGGGGCAACCTCCTTTTACCACACTTAAATGAAAATGAAAATGTCTCCTTGGTATATATAGGAGACTAGGAGGTATAATTACAACTAATGGCCTAAAGCTGACATAAATAAAATAAAATTACTAATATAATATGCCCCAATTAAAGGGTAATGAGCCAATATTAGGGCTTAACATTTCCCCTACTACTAGTTGATCAGGGACATACACCGGTAACAGGTGTGGTGCTCTAGTGGCTCCGAAAACCCTAATGTAGGTATCGCGCTCATCCAGATACTAGTGGCCAACCTTTGATATCATCCTTTTGGCCGCAGCCGATAGTATTGGACACTCTTTCTTGAAAATCATAAAATGAATGTGCATGATGAATTGATCGTAGATGAGGGAGTAGGATTTCTTGTACCTATTCTCCCATAAGATGCTGAAATGTACATGGACCGGGAGTTCTGAGGTGTGCCAGCTCAAGTTCATTCCGGCAAAGACATTTATGGTGAAAATGACGTCTAATAAATAAGAATCCATGTAGAAGTATGGGGTCTCTTCTTCTTTTAGCATTTGATCCTGTTAAATGCAAATGCTCAGCTGCTTGGAAATGATGGCACCCCAGTTAAAACCTCTCCCCAAAATGGCTACAGTGTAAGATAGAGGCATCCATGCCTCTGAAAACCTGGAACAATCTTTCTCCCCATACAACTGACAAATGAGGGCCATTAAGTAGATATATGGCTCCCTTAAGTTGGTCATCTAGTACCAATCGGAGGTACGATTGGTGTACTTTTTATGCTCTCTCCACCATGAAGCCATCACCTAGCTAGTGTCGTGTTTCTCATAGAATTTTATAACAAAATTGGTGTTCAGCTGCTCTTTCGGGTCTCTAAGCTTGTAGTAATTATGCACCTCCACTAGAAGGAAAACCTAGACACACTCACCATTGTCTTCACTGATCAAACATTTTTTTGTGTATGTGTGGTCGATAAGCCACTTCAAGAGTTCTATGCAATGGAATACTAGAGTTCTACTCACTACCATATGTAGGTATGATCTTCGGATATTCAGAAAAACTTCATCATCAATCTTTCTCATATCAGGGTCACTGTGAAGGGTATATTCGAGGAATTCTTCCCGCTTGATCTTCTTGAAGATTTCTCCCCAATGTGGGAGCACTACCTTGGTCCCTATGCTTGCTTTTGTGTATCCAAAGGCTGGAGGTTGAGTGAAAATATTCTTGGTGGATGTCCTGATGACTGGTTCCAACCTTGGAGCGAATTCTAATTGCTTTTTTGGCCCTTGGGATGAGCCTTCTCCTACCTCTGATTCCTTCATCTTGGGCACCCTCGACGATTTCCTAGTACTTGGTTTCTTTGGAAGCATTGTTCCTGCAATCAAAATCAATCTTTTAGGGCATGTGTACAAAGTAACACCGGATAAAACATGTATGAAGTGAAGAATAAACATTCACAGACTGGTACATACGTGTAACGCTTGCTAAACCTATTGTTTAATGCTCGCGAAATCTTGGAATCCTTTTCCAAATTTCTCGTCTCGCTCCTCTTGACACTCTGAACTTCTTTGCGCAGCGATGATCTTGTTTACGAACATCTCGAAAGAATTTAAATGGGGAAGAAACTATTGTGTCATATCAACCAATCAACTCGGGTTATGAGTGAAAATCAAATGAAATCTGTTGTCAAATCTCTGCAATTCAATTCATCATGGGTTGGCGGTGGAGGCGTGAAGGATGGTGCACTCTATTTGTAATTTCAAATGGCTGATTTGATCTACACATGAATTAATAACTAATGCGAGATTTGAAATTAATTAGTTCTTTAAATGCTTCGAATATAAATGTATCTTAGCATTAAAATGTCCCATCGCATCGCTTTCTTAGTGGGCAGATCAGGGATCGGTGATACGTGGTGATTGTTTTCATTGGTATCCTTCTGTTAAGAACCTCCGACGTTGATTGATTTTTTCGTACAATGCTGATGTGGAAAAACTAACTCGGGGTGCGACCTGGGCCTCGGGAACCGATAACGACTCAGGGGAAAACTAGAATGTATGTTTATCTAATCTAACAAAGACACGTGGTAGATGAGGACAGGTGGTTAAACCTGGGATTATTGATGCCCAAAAGGTATCGGGGGTCGGCGATCGAGGAAAACTATTACGTTTTCTACCGACTTAGTTTCTATCAAACTTCATCAATGCCAAAATTCTTCGAGGATCAGCTATCAGCGATATCCTTGTGTAATGCTTGTTGTGAAAGAAAGCTTCATTTTGTCGATGTCGATGAAGATCGGCACTCAGTGACTTTGGTTTCTTTGAATGATTTTCTTTTATCCTTTACTTCCTCCCGATGCCAAATCTTTGAGCATGTCGGGGGAAAGTTTTGGCTGTCGATTCTTTATTTAGGTGTCAAGTATTTTAAGTTCTGGGTTTTC
Source organism: Picea engelmannii (assembly GCA_009831015.1). NCBI lineage: Eukaryota > Viridiplantae > Streptophyta > Pinopsida > Pinales > Pinaceae > Picea > Picea engelmannii. Next base: position 185,892 of record ML813672.1, read on the forward strand.
ACATGTTCAAGCAAACTTTGAGAGACTTAAATGAGAATCAAAATGATAAGAAAAGGCAACATTTTTCATATTGAAGTTGAATTAGACAGCGCAAAACATCAAGTGGTACCCAAAAATTAAAATTTGACATAGGCTTTTTAGGGTGTGTTGAGTGCTCAACACAACCATATGAATATGTTTTGGTTCACACGTGATCTAGATGAGGGCATTTACGGCATAAAAAATGCCCAGTATTTTATGTACTAGATACATCAAGGACCCAATGATCTGATAATATACGGTGGGGTATTCTGGATCTGAACCTGTAGCTTGATCATGTAGCTTCTTCAGGTTAGAAATCATAGGTTTGTACATGGAATTACAATCCATCATGTCAAATCTGCGAAGCACATCAACTGCATACTTGCTTTGTGAGAGAAATATCTCACCCGGTTTCTGCCACATCTCTAAGCCAAGAAAGTAATGCATAAGACCCAAGTATTTCATTTCAAATTATGTTGATAACTCCCTCTTAGTATGAGTTATAACATGTTCCTCTCCAATAAGAAACAAATCATCCACATATAAAACCATGATAACAGGATGATTCTACGCAATATTTTTATAATGATTAGGATCTGCTATACTCTTAGAGAATCCAAGACTCTATAGAAAACTGCCAATTCTTCCATACCAAGCTCTTGGAGCTTGTTTCAATCTATACAAGGCTTTTTTGAGTTTGAAGACATGGGATTATTTCCCATGGATCATGAAACCCTCAAGCTTCTTAATATAAACTTCTTGCTCAACTTCGCCATTGAGAAAGGCAGTCTTAACATCCATTTTGTGAAGTTTCCAATCAAAAATTGAAGCAAGAGAGATAATGATTCTGATGGAAGTATACCTGGAAACAAGATTAAATATCTCGTCATAGTTGTTGGCATAGGGGCATACCTAGGGTTCAACGCTATAACAGTGCACCAACAAAACCCTAACTATCGACCCTTTCGGCAACACCTGTGAAGCAGATGAAGTCTCACCTGAGGTAGAGGCAGGGGTGGTTGCAAGACTCAGATGTCTGCAACTTTAGCTGGGACACAGATCTGTGATTCTAACACTTAACATAGCACTTAGTAGTTAACATTCATCAATATCCAGTTCTTAGTTACAGCGCAGTTAAACCCTAAACTATAGAACATCACAATATTCATTCAGATCTAAGGTATTTAAGCACTAAGCATATTTACATCAGTCATATCTAACATACATCTTCCACATTAAGCACAAAGCATCCACAGATCTATATATCATTCATCTATATTAAATCACTTAAGAAAGTAAACACATAAACATATCAACACATCACACAAAGCATAGAAACACAGCATGTGCATGGTTCCCCCCCACCCTGTGGCTACGTCCACCAACTCTTCCATTCTTTATTATATTGGTCAAGATTCTTACAGGCACAGAGCATCAAAATCCTACTCCGCAGAAGACAGGAGATCTGCGCACACTCTAACGGATCCTCCTTCTTCGAGCTAGGGTACAACACCAAGCCTCTACATAGTATGCACAAAGTGCTTACAACTCTTGATCACATAGATCAAACACTAGCACTTAGCATATTGGCACTTCTTACATCACCTAGCTACTTATTTATACATTACAAAAGCAGGCCTATACATGGATAAACCCATGGACAGACATTCCCATACCCGTTACATAAGCCCAAAACCCAAAAATCCCTAAAAAGGGGTTGAGATCATGTGATCTCCGCTTCGTCTTGCGCTTCACCTTCGACAGCCTGTCAAAGTCCCAAAAATAGGTCAAACATGACCAAGAATCCTCAAAACTTAGTCAAGGGCCAACATGCCCCCAACACTCACATGTGACTCATCCCGAGTCACTCTAATCTGACTAGTTTTTCTTCAAAAGCCTCGATCTTGGCTCAAGATGATTCGACTTATTGTTGTGCCATGACCTCCTATTCAGCGAACTCCTGGATGACTACGTCGTTGACAGGTCCCTCTAGGTCCAGTTCAGTTGCAATGACTACCTGCTCCAGTTCTGCTCCTCGGCCTTCAATCTCTGCGAACAATTGGAAAGCCTCATCCTGTACAAGTTGGAGTCTCTGAGTCACTTCCATGACTCTTCTCTGGATAGTGTGGACCTGCTACTGGGCAGTGTGCTGCTCCTAGGATCGCTTCATTCTTTCCACAGCTAATAGGGGCTTCAACTGCACCTGTATTGTCTATGCTTGCTTCTTCACTTTCTGGAGTTGTGACTCCAGTGCCTTCAGTTCTAGGTTCTCAGTGAGTTTCTCATACGTCTGAGCACTATGATAAAACGGTTGCTTGCATTCCATGGAAAGGGCCTTTATTCTGTCGACTATGCTTTGGGCAGTTGCTTCGCTTTGATCCCTTACATCCTGTGGTGTGTCGGGCATTGTGCGAAGCTCTAAGTCTGTTATTGTTTTTTGTAGTTGTTGGATAGCTTCTATGAGCTGCTATACTTGATGTGTGACTCGGTCTTCTTCTTGTGTCTCTAAGCCTATCACAGAGAAAAGTGCTATGTTGATTGCTTCTTTCACTTCGAGTTACTCCACAAGCAACTATTATTTTCCTTGTTGCATCTGTGCTTTCTCTTCGTCAAATTTTTCCTGGAGAGCAACCTTCTCCTTCTCTACAAATCTACATTGTTCTATGAGTACTCCCTGCACTTGATTCAAGGCATGGGTGTCTTGTTATGTTTCTTCTTTTGCTCATCGAAGGCAATCTTCGGTTGCATCTGCTAGTCAGTGGAGCTGGGTTGGCTCATCTCCCAACTCTTGTTCTCCCGATGGAAGGGGCACAGTGGAGACTGTGTGACTGGACTGAAGGGCCTGCTGTACTCCCCGGAGTTTGGCCTCAATTATATCATACATTTCCTCCTGCTTGGATTCTTGTTTCTCCATGATTTCCAGTGAAGCGTTGTTTAGAGCTGCTATGATGAATTCAAAATCATCAGTGGTGAGTACAGTCTGCATCTTGGTCAAGGTGGCTCTCGATTTCTTCCGGGAAGAAGGTTTCGGGGGGGAAACCTTCCTCTTCTTCAAGGGTTCAACCTCCTCTCGGGGTGGTGTTACTTCACCTTGATTATGTTTACCTTTTTCTTCATCATCACCCCCTCAGTCAGGTGATACTGAGGCAGTCTTTCCTGAGGCATTGCTTAAATCTTGGACTTCTTCAGTCTTCTTCCTTCTGCTGGTTCTGGGTGTGTTTTGTTCTTTGTGAGTGGCCTCTAGGTTGTCCAGTTCAGGGTCAAACATCTCTGCAGGGTCATCGGGGATAAGGAGGTTTGTGGACCAATATTTAGTGATCTCCTCCAGGTCCTCTTCCATGATTTTATAGTATGAATGGAGCTATTGCTTATGTTCATTGGCTCGCGTTGTAATTTATATGAAATGTCGATCTGCGTTGAACTTCATCAGGGGTCAAAATCTCTGTAAGGTGTTTGGAGTCATGCAAGGTTCAACTTCGATGGCTCTCTTTAGCAGAAGGTAATATGTATGAAAAACAGCATTCGATTGCCACTGTTTGTTCATATCACTCGAATACTAGAGTGTGGTGAAATTTGCAGCAAGTGACTCGAACAACTCAATGTTCGGGAAGGTCGCACCTTCCATCATTTCCCAGGAAACAAACACGATGAGGATTAGGATCCAACTAAAGTGAAACTCATAGCCCTGATCCTGTGCTTTGCAGCAGTCTAGTTCAATATGATTGACTAGGTACTTCGTCCAATTCATTTGTAAACCTTCTACACACTTCCCTGCGAGGTCAATGACAAACCCTGTGACCTATGTGGGTATGTTATTCCTTACTAGTTTTCCAGCTATTAATTGGCATGCTAGGCACACTGTGTCATTCTGGATGGAGGCCACCTTATAGCCTCACGTCCCCTTATCAACATCGTCGTATGTATCCTTGATCTTTTGTGCTAGCGCACGATCTGTGGCCTTTCCTGGATAGAAATCATGTGGGTCAGGTCCTTGCATACTCAACCCTGTGATCCTATGGATCAACGTCGAATCGACTGTAATATGATGGTCTAGCCATAAGTAGTCACCATGGTAACACGATAGTAGCAACTTGACATAGGTGTTGACTTCCTAGTGCCTTCCAAAGTGTGGGATTTTCATTACATTTAACAGGGTGGACTGTGCAAGGTTCATCGTCCACGGCTGGGGGATTATATTTTAGTTCTTCCCCTTCGTCCTGGTCAGGTACTTGTATGGGGCGATCATGTTATGGTTATTTCGATCTCTAAGGTTGAAGTCACTGAACTTCAATGCTGCAATATTATCCTGCTATGTTCAAACTACGTGTATCCCCTTCGGGAGGTACGCAATAACCATGGTGTACTCGAAATATCTTGGCACACTATCATGACTCACTGTGCCGACTAGAGGTGGGATGTAGTCATACAATATGGTCGATATCATATTTGCATTGGCTAAGTCATCTCTGTGTTTGGTTTTCTTTTCTGCTGATGGTCGGGATGGTCCGGCTCCGTGAGCAGACGACGGGGAGGCTTGCACTCCTCTCATTGATGATTCTTGTACACCCATAGACATCACTCTCTCAAACATGACTCTCTCATTCATGAGGTCGATGAGTACTTCCTTCACAAAATCTTCGACGGCATTGAGTTCTTCTGACATACACGCTTGTGGTTGAATACCTCGGGTTAAAAGGGTGACTAGTCAATGCAAGGAGATGGACGAAAATAGTGCGATGATCACTATGAGAAATGAACTATTATATGAGCTCAGGTAATCACAGTTGGAAAAAGTGTTCTTGGTGCATCGCACGACAGGTTAAATAGATAACTTGGCAACGAATCTCTCCAATGGGTGAGAAGCCTTCATTAACTCAGTTATGTCTGTTATGGCGCAGTCCCAACGGTCTGGTGGCGAGTTGTCTAACCATAAATTCCTTTCTACCTGTTCGGGCATTGTTATAATGGTTACACTATTCCCAATGGCTATATTGCTTTGTCGTGGCAGAGTGCCATGTGACGTTGTTCTGATATCCCGACGAAGTTCCAATTTTGCAAATTTTCCTTCTGCGAAGTTCCCTCTCGAACCTTTTGTATCTTTTCAATCTTAGCTCTCTTCTTACTTAGCTTTCTATCCTTTTTCCCAGTGAGTTTCGTCTCGATATTCATTTTTCCATTATGATTCTTATCTCCTCTTGGCATAGTAACTTCACGTTGTTGATATTCTTTCCTAGAAATCAGGGGTAATACTTCATCTGTATCTAGAATAGGTACTTCAGTCTTTTGTAGGTCTTCTAGTGTTCTTCCATCTTTGACATTCTAGTCTCTGGTGTTAAATAGCTTCAATCTATTTTCTTGTTCTTCAATCAAGTGTGCGATCCTCCTAGTCATGAAATCTTTTAATTCTTACTTCTTCTGTTCTAAGATTTCTTCTTCCTTCCTTCTAGTTTGATCTCTTTCAATCCAAGGTTTCCTAGTAATATGGCAAATGGATCTTTCCATTAGTACTCATAGATATTTGGGTGAGCTTTCCACATAGGTTTATCAGCTTTCCTATAAATAATCTTATTCCTCCCAATGAAGGAATCATAGCAGGCTTCCCTAAAGTTTCCCAAGTTCTTTTTGTCATAATATTCACCTGTGTTTCCTCATCCAGAACATAGTCAATGTTGAAGTCTCCTATTCTTTCTTCTATGCATTCTTTTTCTTTGAAGATCTCTGATAAGATGACATTTCGGTGGTCATTCAGGGTTTCTTTCATTTGTAGCAATACCTTCTCTGATTCTTTCTAGGGTTCTGTCCTGGATTCAGTTGCTTGACCTTTCTCATGGTCTTCTTGTCTCATATTCATCCTTTCAACCTTAGCAATCATTCTAGGAAAATATAATACTTCATGGTCTAGATCATTGCAACAGAGGCAACTAGGTCTCCTTCCAGGGCATTCCTTAGCAAGATGTCCTAGTTTTATGCAACTGTAACAAAGGGCTAATCCTCTCTTTCTTTTAAATGTTCCCCAACCTTTCTTATACTTCACGCTAGGATCATAGTAGCTAACCTGCAACAAATTCTTTATAGGGTCCTGCATCCAATTGTTAGTCCAAACATTCTCTCTATGCATAGGTATAATATATCTTTCACTATTCTTATCATATCTACTTATATCAAATCTTCGTTCATCTATCAGTACCCTATTTTTTAAGCTAGGACAGAATCTATCAGCCATACCTAGATCCATACTCTAGAAACAAAAATTTCCACTTATCTTGCTTCTATAGAGTACAAAGATTACAGATATTACCTCTTTAGTCTCACTTTCACCTTTATCAGGGCACAAAGCTCCCATATCTTACCTCTTTTCTTCAGATCTGACCTCTTTTCTTTAGCACAGAGCTTCAAAAGTTAAGTAGGATGTTGTGCACTAGGGCAATAGAACTACGCACGAAGATTTCACAGTTTCGGGTCGGATCTATGCATAAAGCTTCTTCTTCCTCAGTTCCCATCAATCACAGTTTTAGGTCTTGGCAATGGAACCATTTGTTGGCACAAGGGAAGACCCAGGGTTCAATGCTACAACAGTGCACCAACAAAACCCTAACTACCGGCCCTTTCAGCAACACCTGTGAAGTAGATGAAGTCTCACCTGAGGTAGAGGCAGGGGTGGTTGCAGGACTTAGATGTGTGCAACCTTAGCTGGGACATAGATCTGTGATTCTAACACTTAACAGAGCACTTAGCAGTTAAAATTCATCAATATCCAGTTCTTAGTTACAGCGCAGTTAAACCCTAAACTGTAGAACATCACAGTATTCATTCAGATCTAAGGTATTTAAGCACTAAGCATACTTACATCAGTCATATCTAACATCCATCCACCTCATTAAGAACAAAGCATCCACAGATCAATCTATCATTCATCTATATTAAAGCACTTAAGCAAGTAAACACATAAACATATCAACACATCGCACAAATCATAGAAATACAACATGTACATGGTTCACCCCCACCCTGGGGCTATGTCAACCAACTCTTCTCTTCTTTATTATCTTGGTCAAGATTCTTACAAGCACGGAGCATCAAAATCCTACTCCGCAGAAGACAAGAGATCTGCGCGCACTCCGCTAGATCCTCCTTCTTCGAGCTAAGGTACAACACCAATCCTTTACACAATATGCACAAAGCGCTTACAACTCTTGATCACATAGATCAAACACTAGCACTTAGCATATTGGCACTTCTTACACTTCCTAGATACTTATTTATACATTACAAAATTGTGCCTATACATGGGAAAACCCATGGGCCGACATTCCCATACCCATTACATAAGCCCAAAATTCAAAAATCCCTAAAAATGGGCCGAGATCCCGTGATCTCCGCTTCATCTTGTGCTCCGCCTTTGAAAGCCTATCGAAGTCCCAAAAATAGGTCAAGGGCCAACAATAGTCAATTCCTTCTTTCTGAGAGAAGCCACGAGCAACAAATATAGCTTTGAATTTTTCAACATTGTCATCTGTTGCATTCTTTATTTTGTAAATCCATATAGAGGTTACCACTGATTTTCCATGAGGTCTTGGAACCACTTCCCATACATCATTCTTTAATATTGACTTGTACGCTTCTATCATGGCATCCTTCCACACTTTATGTTTGTAGGCCTCTTCAAAAGTGGAAGGTTATGATTCAATCATAATATTCAATTGTGTTATCAGGTCGGAGTACTTATCTGGTTTCTTGCTTTCTCTGAAGGTATCTTTAGGTGTTGCATTCTTTTCTACTTCCTTTAAAATTTCCCAGCACCAAGTTGGCTTCCTTTTAACAGGAAGTTTATCTAAGGGAAATTCAACATAATCCCTTATGGGGTCCATTGAAGGCTCTATGGACTCCTCCCTCTACTCATCTGGTAGTGGTGGATCTAAACATTCTGAAGATGGAGCTTCCTACTCCTCAGTATCACATGGAAGTTATCTGGAATGACGAAAAGGTGCTTCCTCATGAAAGGTCACATCTCTACTGACCTCAATGAACTTTTTCTCGGGTACATAAATTATGTAAGCTTTTGAGGTATCATTGTATCCCACAAAA
>ML813673.1:3832-15622 GCA_009831015.1 Picea engelmannii
TACTTAGTCAATTTTATGCCCACGGTTTCCAGGTTGGCGCTTTCGAACTCTGTTGCTTCTTGTTCCATGATATACATTTTCCACTCAAAATTTCCGTGATCTACAATTCCACCGCCGATTCCTTCGTCCTTTTTCCCTTTTTTACTTCCCGTGTATTATGGGACTATAGAGTATGGACATGAGATTTTATTGAGCATGTACGGACTCTGCATTCCATACATAGCCACTTTTTGGATTGTAGGTTCTCAGGCGGGTGGGCTAAAAATTGGGCCTCCATTGTTCTCTGCCCTAGAAACAGCACCCATAATTCTGTGATATACAAATTGACAAGCAGACCTGCAGGCTGGCTGGCTCAACATTGCACTTATTTTCAATAATAAATTAGCTCGTACTAGTGACAACTGGACACACTGGTAAGAAACAGTTGACATCACACCCTCCACAATATATAAATTGACTACCAGATTCCGACATCGTCTGCTCTTCTATGTCACAGATTATGCATTCAAATGTTCTGATTGATACAATTTGAACGCCGGGGCCTCGCGTCTTATGGAGAGACCTTGTCAGCCTGTTTTGGATCCTCCTATTGCCAGGTTCACGAAATGTTCAATTCTTGGATACTGTTTCAGGTTGGCCCTTTCGAATTCTGTTGGTTCCTCTTCCATAATATACATCTTGCACTCAAAATTTCTATTCTCTACAATTCCACCGCGCACTCAACCCTTTTTCCCTTTTCTTCTTCCCATGTGTTATCGCCTTCTGGTTATAAATTTAGTCGCCTTTCTATGATCATGGGTACCAGCGTTGTCGGGCTGACATATCTTCATTTCCATCTATATCCTCACATCACGAATCCGATCGATCGTTGTTCCTTTCCATACTTAGCCAATTTTATGGCCGTGCTTGTCGGGTTGGCCCTTTCGAACTCTATTGCTTCTTGTTCTATGATATACATATTGAAATCAAAAATTTCGTCATCTACAATTCCACCATGGATTCCTTGAACTCGCAAGATTCATTCTACCACGGTACAGAAATGTTTCAAAGTATCTGTCATTGCCTTCCATCCCCACTAACTTCCTGTCATTCCTAATATACATTGGTTGTGCTCTTACTAGTGAGAATTGAACACAATGGTATGAAACAGTTGGCATTCAGCCCTCCACAATATACAAATTGACTACCGAGTTCACATCTTGTTCTCAAATTTTCCATGATCTACAATTCCACCATGGACTCCTTAGTCCTTTTCCCCTTTTCTTCTTCCCATGTATTATGGATTTCTGGTTATATACTTAATCGCATTTCTATGATCATGGGTTCCAGCGTTGGCGGGCTAGCATATCTTTATCTCCATTTATATAATCACACGACGAATCCGACTGACCGTTGTTGCTTTCCATACTTAGCCAATTATATGGCCGCGGTTTTCGGGTTGGCGGTTTCGAACTCTGCTGCTTCTTGTTCTGTGATGTACATCTTGCACTCAAAAATTCTATGATATACAATTCCATTGCGACTCCTCAAACTCGCAAGCTTCACGCTACCACGGTTCACAAATGTTTCAAAGTATCTGTCGTTGCCTTCCATCCCAACTAACTTCTTGTCCTTCATAATATACATTGGGTATGCTCTTACTAGTGACAACTGAACACGCTGATATGAAATAGTTCGCATCCTCCCCTATGCAATATACAAATTGACTATCGGGTTCCGACATCGTCCCCTCTTCCGTGTTACAGATTATGCATTGAAATGTTCTGAATGATACAACTTGACCATCGGGACCTCACGTCTTCTGGGGAGACCTTGTCAGCCTATTTTGGATCCTCGTGTTGACAGGTTCATGAGATCTCCAATTCTTAGTCATTGTTTCGGGTTGGCACATTCGAACTCTGTTGCTTCTTGTTATATGATATACATATTGCACTCAAAATTTCTGTGATTTACAATTCCACCGCGGACTCCTTATGACCTTTTTCCCTTTTCTTCTTCCCATGTATTATCGCTTTGTGGTTATATACTTAGTAGCTTTTCTATGATGGTGGGTTCCAGCGTTGGTGGGCTGACATATCTTCATCTTCATCTATATCCTCACATGACGAATCCAACCAACCGTTGTTCCTTTCCATACTTAGCCAATTTTATGGTTGCGCTTGCCGGGTTGGCGCTTTCGAACTTTGTTTCTTCTTGTTATGTGATATACATATGGCACTCAAAATTTCCGTGATTTACAATTCCACCGCGGACTCCTTAGTCATTTTTACCTTTTCTTCTTCCCATGTATTATCGCTTTGTGGTTATATACTTAGTCGCTTTTATATGATCACGGGTTCCAGTGTTGGGGGGCTGACATATCTTCATCTCCATCTATATCCTCACATGACGAATCCGACCGACCGTTGTTCCTTTCCATACTTAGCCAAATTTATGGCCGCAGTTTCTGCGTTGATGCTTTCTAACTCTGTTGCTTCTTGTTTCGTGCTATATAGCGTGCACTCAAAACTTTTTTCATCTACAATTCCACTGCAGACTCCTCGAACTCACAAGCTTCACTCTACCACGGCTCACAAATGTTTCAAAGTATCTGTCACTGCCTTCCATCCCCACTAACTTCTTGTCCTTCCTGATATACATTAGTTATGCTCTTACTAGTGATATACAAATTTCCCTCTGGACTGTCCTACCATACCCTCTTCGGTGTTACACGTATTGCGCTCAAAAACTTTCGAGACATACAATTTGACCCTCGCGCCCTCACCTCCAACAGTTGTACCTTGTAACCCTATTTTGAAGATGATTTTTTCTGTACCCGCGACCTCCGTACTTTCTTAGTATGCAATTAGAAACCTTTCATGGTAACAGTTTACCATGCAAGAACCGTCAACATTTTCATTAATGAACGAAACGCTCGAGGAGATCTCCCATTGTTACACATTAAACCAAGATCTGTGGAGAGTTATTTTGTCCCTTCCGATTGTTCATCTCGAACACGCGTCATCGTGTTGGCCCGCTCAAGAAATATACAATGCTTAATGGTTCATTGTCGTATCCGCCATGTTTGCATTTCTATGTATGAAATTACTAGTGTTTAATGATAACAACGCATCATGCAACAGTCATCCAAATTGTCATTAATGAACGAAAGTCTCGAGGAGATCTCCCATTCACACACAATGGACCAAGATTTGTGCAAGGTTATATTATCCCTTCCAACTTTTCATTTCATTCATCATCTGGAGCAAACAAACATTCTTGTAGACTTATGGAAGCAGGTCAACAACAGTTTTGTGGAGATATGGTAAATATCTTCAGACATCAGGACCAGAACTTCCACTGGTCCAGGGCATACTTTTACTATTCATCCCATTCCGGCCAGAACAAAGTGATTTGGACCTCTAGAATCACTTGTGCAGGCTGCGTCCCTGAGGTTTTTGACTGTAAGGAGGCGGTCTCTTGGTGCACCGAAAAATATATTCCAAGCCAAAGAATTATTCCACTGCGCGACCATTCTCCTGTTTCTTTGTCGCCCCGGGTCTTCCGCAAGATGTTAAAATTGTCAGAGCCAACATTTGCGTTCAAAGGACAAGACTGCAAGCAGTTCCTATAACAACATGATAACGGATTGGACATCTTGGCCAAGTTCCTCGAAGACCCAACAACAGTTCTTCAAGATATCACAAAGTTGCAGGTAAGTTCCTTTAGAAATCCATTTCAGGAAATTGCTTAGTTGTTTACAAGAATAATGGGACATGCATCCACGGCAAGCATTTCCCATATAATTATTTATATTTTGTACTTCACAGTCAAGGAACAATTAATTTTCGATTGGGGGAAGCTAATTTCCATTGATATCTGTTCCCAGTTGTCACGATTCAAAGAATCGAATAAATTTTATATGCCATCCTACTTGATTTTCGCAATAGTGCATTGTTGTCCATTTCCAAAACTTTCTCTTTCTAATAAAATAAACTGTGGATTTGACCCAGTAACATTTTGGTACCAGGCCCTGTGGAAGCACAAGGCCTCCCATTTTTTTTATGAACTTTTTAATGGTTTTGTCTCAGTTTTCAAAGATGTGTTGTTAGGGAAGGATGCTCCCCGGATGTCTAGCTAGGCAACCAAGTTTTTGAACAGGAAGGGCACACTTGAACAAAAGGAAAATCATAGTGTACTCATGGTCTTTGGCTCTAAGGAAAATCCTTCTTTCCTTCCATGCCACATCAGGGATAAGATGTTTGTTGCAGAAATAGCAAGGAAATACAACCACTGGTTTCATTTTTTCTATGACAAGTAAAAAAAACAGTTCATTCCTCTGCCCTGGAAAATCGGAGACTTCGTGTGCAAAAACATCAACAAGATTGACAAATTTGTCAGTCATTTCAATAAATTGAACCTAAGGTATGCTGAAAGGCTAAAAGGGTTCAACCCTAATGGGATTTTTCAAGAACATTTACTGGAAGTTGGCTTTAATAGCTCTTTTATCCATAGACACCTGACCGAACACAAGGACAATGATGACAACAATGCTACTTCTGGAAATTGCGATGCAGAGACATTGCAAAGCGTGATTGAATTGTACAGACAACAGGGAAAAGTATCCAGTGAGAAGAGTGCCCAATCCCCAGCCAGCACTCCCAAGAGCACAACATCATGGAGCATCGCTTCAACGGCCCACCCCAATAAGAAAGCAACCCACAAATCTTCGAATGGAGGAGGAGATAAGAACCCTCCTTGCATAAAAATTGATAGTTCTCACAAAATTCCACTGACGAAGAAGAGAAAAAACAATGCAGGGTAGGCGGACGAACCCAAAATTGAAAGTGAATAGGTGCAACTTGAAATTGAAACTGAACACATGCACAAAATTGGGTCGTCCGCAGTGGAAATAGTTGAGACCGAAATTTTGTACGAACATGAATCCTTGTTTTTTACAGCCAATCTAAAAGTATGGTCATTGAAAAGAGAGATGTAACAAACAGGAAAGGCAAATCTCGCACAAAGATTAACTTTAGGAAAATGTGGTTGTGCCAAATCTCCCTATTTCACCAAGTAACCAATGATGCTCTTCATGATTCCATTGGAGGAATTGAAGCGGAAAATGCAAAAGTGAAAGAACGCCTCAACGAATTTGAGAAGGCTTTCATTGCAACCCTAGAATTTTCTAGTCCTTTAGCAAAAAACGTGCTTGCTACCACTGCAACCAAGATGAAAGTATCCTCTACCCTCCTTGCATGCTCTAGAGCCCTTGTAGAGAATAACATCAACAAAAGAATGCAACTAGTTATTGAAGCCTCAGAAACATCGCAAAATTTAGTTTCCTTCGGAAAGAAGGCAAATGATTTGCTCGAACATTTGGAGGCGAATTTTAAAAATGATCAGCGTTTATGTGAAGACGTGCTGACCCATTTTGCCAATTATGTCGTCAACACATCGGAACTGAAAAGAAGACAAGAGAAACTCCCCTCCCCAAAGCAAACCAAAAAAATAAAAGCATGCTGGCAAAAGAAAGTTAAGAACCTGGAGCTCATTATCGAATCATGTAAACAAGCCATATCAGAAAAGGAAGATTTATTCACAAGCTTGATCCAAATAGACTTAGCCGGAAGTACCAACGAGGTTCAAGACCCAAACTTAATTCTCAAATCCTTGTCAATAACCAAAGAATCCTTCCATGAACAGCTTGATATTTTAAAGGGGTTGTCTTTCGAAAAGTTTTACGGCATAGTTGAACATCGTGTAGATGAGATCGAGCGTTGGGTACTGGACTATGCAACACACAATGACGAAATTGAACAGAGTCTGCATAGTATTTCAATGGATCTAAGGAAATTACAAAACGACCTTTACGACATAGAAATCTAGGATGAAATCAACATGGCCCCCATAAGAAGCTACATCGAATAATGGTTCCAACAGAGAATGGACAACCTCATCCAAGAAGGGAAACAACTGGTCGACATGACTCCACTGACCATCGACGACAACAACAAAAACACATCAGCTTCATAGTAAGTCTATACTGGCATCTTGTTTTCTTTATCAATCCAGTTTAAGTCTATACTGTCATCTTCTTTTTTTTATCAATCCAGTTATTACCTCTTTAAATAGAAAATTGTAACCAAAGACTCATAAGTTCTAATTTCTTGTTTTTAGGGCTTCCTCTCTACCGTCGCGCACTTCTTCTTTCGACATCCCTAATTCTTGTACTTATTTCTTTTTATGGTCCGCGGAAGCCCCAATCCAAATCTATATGACAAACACATTTAAATTTCCAGAAATATGTAACAGACATTATTAATTTTTGATAAATTTCAAAGAAAACTGATTCGAAATGCCTTTATTGTATGCTAAATTTTGGGTGTCCAGGAACCTTTGTTGTTTGTTCCAAAGAAAACTAATTCGGGAATGCTACATTTTTTGTGTCCTATTGTATGCTAATTTTTTTTTGTTCGGGAACCTTTGTTGATATAACAGACATTACTACTTTCAAAGAAAACTAATTCGGTAATGCCTTTGTTGCACGATGTTGTTACTATTCTATTGTTTTAAAGAAAACTAATTTGGAAATGCTAATTTTTTTGTGTTTTTGTCCATGAACCTATGTAACAGACGTTATTACTATTCTATTATATGCTACATTTTTTTTGTCCAGGAACCTTTCAAATGTTCTTGTAACAAACGTTCTTACTAGGAACCTTATTATTATTGTACACTAATTTTTTTTTGTCCAGGCTCTTAAATCTTTCTTGTACTATCAAACTTAGATACTAGGAACCTTTGTTGATGTACCAGACACTAATACTTTTTGATAAATTTCAAATTAAACTAATTCGGGAATACTAAATTCTGCATGGATACCACATGTACTTCAACTTGCTACCCACGTGTCTGTACTTGGTCACATTTATTCCCATTCCAACCTGGCAAAAACTACGCTACCATACAACACTGATTTTGTTGGCTAAAAATGTACCATATCTTAAAAAAAAAGTTGAGTTGTGGGTATAATAGTTATTGCTTCTACAATTGTACTTTGGAACGTCCTCTTTCTTTAAGTTTCAACATTCTAAGATTAATAATCTCATGGGAGGGCTAAGAGACAATAAGGCTCATTATCCCACTTGTATTATTATAATGTATTTTTACAATAACGAATGCGTGTAGAGTTCTTATGATCCAAAAATTGTGTTATTCCATATGAGGTTATATAAAAATTGTGCTATGGAATAGCACAATTTTTGGATCATAAGAACTCTACACGCATTCRTTATTGTAAAATKCCACGTTGTTTTAATTATTATGATGATTAAACTAAATCATCAACTCCAATGAAAATAAATCAACTCCATAACTCAAGGATAAGGTAACTACATGTCTCTCTCGTCTAGTGTTATGTTGRCCGCCTAAYGACCATGAAAATTAGGCCTTGTGCTTTGTACCACTTGTAATGGCCCAAGGTCATTTTGTATCCCATTAAATAATATTTAATAATAAATTAAAAATATAAATTTCCATTTATTATACAACATGTGCAARTTTATTATAAATGGCATAGTTATCAAACATGTGCAAATACATTTCAATGTTATCTTCATCAACATAGAATGCCACATAAATAACTTTTAACACATGGTCAATGAACGATACAATGAGTAATCCATGGCATAGTTATCGAACATATGCAAATACATTTCAAATTTCAATGTTAGCTTCATCAACATAGAATGCCACATAAATAAATTTTAACACATGGTCAATGAGTAATCCAAGCACAAGAATAGAAGAAATGCATGTTCCACCAATGATCCATTAATTAAGAATGCATGTTCCATAAAACTAATAGGGTTATTATGCATTATAAATAATCATCTTCAAATAAGTATTCATATGTTAACTAACAGTAGAATCCAACCTAATTCATATGCCCACTTAATCCACTAGCCACCCTTAATTTGGAGTGCATGGACAATTTCCTAAACTCTCAGCGTTATATCTTTTACTCAGCATTATATCTTTTACTGGCGTTAAATTTCAAAAAACAAATTAGTTATCTAGTTAACAATAATCGAAATGATCTAAACTATGAAAAAACAACAATAACAAAGTACTCACAAAAACATCATAAATGCATGTTAACTTGGAAAAAAAGAGAGCTTGGTTTGACTATTAATAATATTAATGTGTACCAAAAAGGAGAAAAAATAGAGAGTGGGCGACCTACGTTGTAAACATGGGCAAGCTATAGCCAAAATACCCAAGTAAAATAGTCAAAAAGTGGGTTGGCTTATGCCAAAACACCCATGAAGTACAAAAGTGAATATCCTTTAGACAAAAAAGAAATATGAAACATAAAATAAACATTAAAAATTAACCCCAACTAGCAGTAGGGAGCGGTAGGGATGGTTGTGATCATCTAGAGTTGGGTCCCATCCAATCTATGGTAGGTCATCTTCCATGGGTTGTACAACATCCCATCCCTCAATAGTCACTTGAGGTCTAGGACCTTCTAGGATCACAAGAGCCAAGGTCAAGAAGTCATTGTCCACATGCTAGGGTGAGCCAATGAAGAGGTTGTGTGCATGCACATGATGTTCTTGATCCAATCTACTGGCACAATGCGTAGGATTTGTTATTGAAGAGCTTACAGAAGTAGGACAAAAAGGCACATAAGAAAGAATAGGCTCAAGTCTAGAAGGCACGTGACTCATAGTACATGGGGGGGCATACTAGTGATTCGTGAACCGAAAGATGTTGTAGGTGATCCATATCCAAGCACAACTTGTGTGATTGTACCTCAATTTCTAAGGACAACTTGGCACAAAACATACTACCATTGTACCAATAAAAGCCTTATGTGATAGAAAAAATAAATACATTATTATTCCTTTGTCTCCACGGCCAAAATAAAATCTCAACCCTAATAAGTTCCCAAGCAAAATGGAAATCCAAATCCTAGGGAATACAGTCATCAAGTAAGGTAGCCCACTAGGATAAAGAAGTAGGAAGGTATTACTATCAAAGAGACTCCACCCATGCCCAAGAAAATTTAGCTAACATGAAGAACCATAACACATGCTTCAAGGTTCAAGCCATTTGTAGTGTGGACATCGTAGGCTATGTATTCCTAGGTATGTTAATCTTTTATCTTGAGGAGACCCCCCAGAGAAAGACACTAGGAAAAGAATGATTTTTTAGGTTCTAACAAGAGCTTATAGATACTACATAGCTTGAAAATATAGGTTTTCCATTTGTATTTCAACCCCCAAATCTTATTCAAACAACCTTCAAGGGATAACTTTAAGTAGAGCCACTTGTAGCCCATGGTTAACCTGTATTTCATGAAATTCATGTCCTTGGCCCACTTCCAATCCATCTACCATGCTCACAATGTAGTGAGGCCAAGCCTTAGAGAACAATGTTCCATAATCAAACTCTACACATGTTCTTCAATAATATTTTATAAGTTGACAATATGGAACGTAAGATTCAAATCAAACCAAATATTCTAGGTTCAAGTTTGATCAACCACCAAATCATTCACCATGCAAATCTCTTTTCGATAAAACCTATGGGCCAAGACTTAGGGGATTCATACCAGGGATTTCCATTATCAATGATGACTGGAGACCAACATAGATAGTGGGAATTGAATGAAAGACTTGATTGAAGAGTTGGATCCTTCCAAGATAGAAAGGGATTAGTGGCCTCCCAAGCCTTCCAAATGCTTTGAACCACAAATGAAACTTGGATTTTGATTACAATAGGAGTGGCTACAAAGTCTCCAAAAGAAGTTCATTCCAAGAAGATTTCAAGGGGATCCTTGGCCAACGAAACATGACAAGGACCTCATAGGCCTCTTTTGCATCAACATCTCTAGTAGTCCACTTAACACACAATACTTGGGCTTGGAGCCAAGTTTTGATAATGCCTAGACCTGAACATTACCTCAGATTGCAATAGAGCTCCCAATTAACCCAATGAAAACCATTTCTTTGTTCTATATTAGACCAAAGAAAAGAGTGAAGATATTTTTCCAACTAAGAGTAGTCTGCAAGTGAAGACACCTAACAAGAAGAGTAGTACACATAAGTGGCTACTAGGATTTTGGTGCAAATATAGAATTTGGTAGCTAGAGAGAATGTATTAGTAATCCATTTATTAATCTTCTTTCAACCTGCTAGACTACAACATCCCATAGGTCTTTAGGAGAGGCTCCAAAGGCAACAAGATTACCTAAAAACTTGAAGACTTGTCCTTATTGAATATAGGTATGATTCTGGTCAAAGAGCCAGCCAGGCATCGACCTTCATCTTTTCCAATAACATTGCATCTTGTCATGTTGAATATTCAAGCCTAAATATAGGAATAAAGTATTAAGACAATCCTTAATACTTCCCCAAGAGGTTTGGTCCTCAAGAGTTTTAAAAAATGAATCTTCAAGAAATTTCTCATTGACCAACTAGCCAACATCCAATTGTTGAAAAGGAATTCCTTTCACCATGCCAGAATAACTTGGTGGTTGAATAGATATCCTGGAGCTTTGGTTCCTAGCACATAAAGGGACATGTCCAATGAGTATCCTTTCCATATAGAGTGGATAGGATAACCACTCCACATTTTCCATGATTGATGGAAAGACAAGTAGCGGTATCAACAAAAAAAGTTTCCACACCATGAATAAAATAAGGCCCAAACCCTAACAATTTCAACATGGAAAAAAATAAAAGGCCACACAACCCTCTCATGGGATTTCTCAAAGCCAATTTTAATGAACAATGCATCCAACCCTGTCATGGAATTTCTCAAAACCAATTTTAATGAACAATGCATCCAAGTTAGATGATCTAGCTTACTCCATACCCTCCCACACAACTATGGTGTTGTACACGATGTAGCACCCTTTAATGAAGCTTGTTTGCTTAGGATGAATAATTTTTGGCAATAAGTGTTTGATCCTCAAAGCCAATGCTTTGGCCATAATTTTGTATGACAAGTTAAGTAGGGTAATGGGTCTCCAGTCAATAATGAGCTTTGATTCACCAACCTTTGGATAAATTTGATGAGACCTTGATTTGACATGGTCCCTAGGGATTGAGATGTTAAGGCTTTGTGATAGAATTTGAACAAATCTAATCCCACAATCCTACTTGAATTTTCAAAATTCACATGGAAATCTATGTAATCCAAGGTATTTTCCATCTTCCATTTCATGCAAGGTGGATTTGAGCTCATTAAGTGATAATTACACATCAAAATCTCACCATCGATCCTTTGATACTTTGCAGGGCATAATGTCAATGAACTTTTGAATAGCTTCCCACTTTTCTTCAAAAAGAACTTAACCCTAAAAGAATACTATGTAGTGCTCAACAAACTTGACGTCAGTGGATTCAACATTTGTGTTATGACCATGAGTTGTTTTAAGTCTTAGGATGCACTCCCTTACTTATTTGGGGGTAGTACTTTGAACAAGGCTTTGGTAGGTTGGTTTCCTCTTCTAATCCAAATGAGTCATCCAAAAATTTGGGCACCTTTTGCTCAATAGACATCATCCACCCAAAACATATGTCATAACTTCATTACATGCATTTTCTTATCCTCATCATAAGGGGACCAACATAACTCCTTCTAAAACCTTTCCAGTTCTGCCTACATTCTCTTATTACATTCCTTTATATTCTATCTATTGGGAAACTGTTAAGCGCTAATATTGGCTCATTAACCCTTAATTGGGGCATATTAGATTAGTAATGTTATTTTATTTATGTCGGCTTTAGGCCATTA
>ML813673.1:21152-38626 GCA_009831015.1 Picea engelmannii
CCCCTCGAAGAGGCTTATTATCCGAAATTATCTCTTTTTCAAGGCGTTGAGTACTTTTCCTGAGGTTTTTCTATGCTATATTGATGTTTGATTCTTAACAGAAACCGTAGGCCCTCGGAATGGCCACCATGCATGAAATTCCATCTTCCCACCAAAGCATCCTACATGTGACTCCACGTGGTCGAGGGACCAAATTCCAAACAATATGAATACATGAAAGGTAGTCGTGACTCTAGAGATGGGATACATTAAGGATTTAGTGAGTTCTTAATAGTTTCATTTTTTGTGCATCCCATGAACGAGATAGCCAAACCAATTGATGGTTAGAGAGGGTGGCCATGGAAACCACATGCACCACTCGATCACCATTTTCATCAAAATATAATAAATTATTCTCAGAGAGAATATCTCTATCTAAACATTGATAAATTTTGTCAACACCTTTGTGAAAGTTCATCTAAATAAACCAAGTTTACACAAAATAGAATAAATTATTCTCAGAGAGAATATCTCTATCTAGACATTGATAAATTTTGTCAACACCTTTGTGAAAGTTCATCTAAGTAAACCAAGTTTCCATTGAATCATGCTTGTAGTTTCGATTGGGATCATATAACCCATGGTAAGCCTTAAAAGAAACCTAGTCTTACTTCTCACGAGAGGGAAAGTGGATTCGTAACACTCCCTTTTTTTCTTTAGAAAAATTATGTCATGTTAAAATCTCCACAGAGAAGCCACGACACATCAATAAGTTCAATGGCTATCCAACGCAAGAAGGTTGTCCTTTCTCTAAAGTTATTAGAAGCATAGGGATTCACCAACCCAATGAGATGGTTGTCTAGATTAAGCACAATTTGAACAAGTCTCTTTGAGGCGTCAAAATGCTAGTCAACAACAAAATTAACAAATTTAGGAGAAACCATAATAACAACCACTCATTTTCCATCATAATGATTAGAAAAAAAATTAAAAAAATGGCTCCCAACTAGATAATAGATAAGGTTGTGGATAGCATAAAGTCTATGACTTTGACTTCTGGTAAACAAAATACATATGTCCCACTAAGGGAAGCCAACATTTGGTGAAAAATATTTTTTCTCCTGGTGTTGTTTAAGCCCGAGAGATTCTATGTGGTCACGGGCATCATAACATTAGTGCATCTTCCATCTCCACCTCATTTCCCTTAAGGTTCTTAAGTGCACCAAAATATTTAACACCATTAAAGAAGTTACCAAGAATTGGTTTTCTTTGGAACCTTTGGTCCATCTCCACCAACCAAGGTCTCTCAATATGATAGAGACTTCAAAGAGGGAGAGTGACACCACCTAACCCCATTATCTAATAAGGAATGAATTATCAAGATCTTACTAGACCCTAGTTTTGTAGTTTGTGACAAGTCAAACATCATGGGCTATGAAGAGCTACTTGGGTTTGAAACATTGGGGTCCAAGGCTTGATGGGTCAAGGCCCTAGCCACCAATGGATCTTTGCCTGACTTAGTTTTTATCTACACTTGGGTACATACACCTTCATAAAAAATTCTTAGCATGGGGGCCCTTGGGGGAAATGAGATTATTAGATGGGTTGGTTGGGGCCATACATAGGCAATCATGGATGCAATGATGAAGGATTTGATAGTGAAATTAGGTGTTGGGAAAGTTGAGATAATAGATAAGTCATTAGAACATTATTCCTCCAACCTACACAAGGACAAACTCCCTAAGGTCTTAGCATAAGTTAACCTTGACATAGACCCAAGGTTGCAACCTAGGGTTGAAGAACTTTTCTAATTCTAGATAGATAACCTCCCCTAAGACAACAACATGTTGAAGTTTGGGCTAGAATTTCATTTAAAGATTGGGGAACTCTATCCAGACAGGACAAGTGTTTTAGCCTCCTTATAGGATCATAAGCCCATAGTCAAAGCTTCCATAACTAGGAGGGTATTTTCAAAAATCCAAGGAGCATTATGTCTCATATTTTTAGCATTGCTTGAATTTGTAAACTAGAAAAGAAAAAATCATTTGGTTAGGCTACAACTCTAGGTACAATTCCTTGGCAAGTGGGTTTAGCTAGAGTGGTTGGGAGGAATGATTGTTATCCTCCCAACTTGGGTTCAATTCCTGCAAGTTATATGTTGAACTCATAATGAGTATATTGTTGTAATGGCTTTGAGACCTATTGTTGTCCGACCTTGTGCCCTGAAGATTCTAGAGTTTACCCTGGGTACCAACCTCAAAATGAGGGTAAGTACTTGAGGGTTTTCCCCAGGGTTTATAACTTGGAAAAAAATCTAGGTGCAATGCCAATCATAACACTCCCAATTATCTTGAATCCAAGCACAAATCATCGCCTCATGAGGGATTCTCCCTACAAAATACCTAATTAGGGGACCTTGCCAAAACTACCTGCAAAGATTACAAGGTTGTCATCATTCCACTGACAATAGTGAGGCGCATCTACAACCTAGGTAGATGTGTCATGTCTATAACATGAATAAACCGAATTGAAAAAATTATTTCTATAAAAATTAAAAACTAAAAATAGTAACCATAATAAAAAAATTTAAAAGGACCAATCATTCTAAAAATCTATAATAAAATAAACCAACATAGATCCATCTTAACCCAAGATATTTTAATCATAGAGAAAATTAAATCTCTATTTCTTTTGATCCCTCTCGATGCTTATTATATCCTGGGTTAAGATGGATTTATGCTAGTCTATTTCAATATCATAGATATCTGATTCAAACTCAAGAATATCACCTCGTGGTACACCTTTGACACAAATTCGCAAGGAGACAAGTAACAACTACAAATATTCCAAAAAATTACTATCTTTAAACCATCAAATCGCCATAATTACAAAAGAAAACCTTAATAGAAATGCATACAACTAATTTTGACAATCCACCATCTAACTCCCAAGTTAGGATTTATATAATAAAAGAATGTGAACTGGATTTTCCAAATTATAATAATTGACCTTTTAATCTTCCCCTCACAACCTTTAAATTCCTTTTAATAATAATTACGCCAAAGATGTTCTCTAAGGGGAGGTTCTCCTCGACATTTCATCATCTGTCTGCACCCTATAAACAAGTGCCACGTGCACATATTTATAACCTATCAGCAAATGTAAATGCCAAGTGTGCTTGATCTTATAGCCTCCACCGCCCTATTGCACCACCGTCTTATCGTTCCTCTTGGATCTACAAGCCTATAAGGAGTATGGCCCCTTCCATTATTTGAGTTGTTTTATGATTTTCTCGGTTACTATTTGTAAAGGCTTGAAAGAGAAGGGGCGATCTCTGCCCTGAAGGATAAGGGAGGTTCAAGTCCCAGGGCCATCCTGAAGGAGAAGGGAGGTTCAAGTCCCAGGGCCATCGCTAAATACATGGAGGAGAAGCACACAACGGTTTTGCCCCCTAACTACAAGAAGATGCTCGTCATGCAGATCAAGAAACTCGTTTTGGCCGACAAGCTTACTAAGGTTAAGGCTTCTTTCAAGCTGGCAGAGGGAGTCAAGAAGGTCCCTGCAAAGAACCCTGTCAAGAAGACTATGAAGTCCACATAAATTTTCTCATGCTCTAAACGAAAAATGTTTAGTCAACATCAGATTTTAATCTCTTTTTCTAGTCATAGTTAATGTGATACTTTAAATTGAATGAGAAAGCAATAAGATGTCGCTAACATAGCTCAATATGCTCCACAATTTTTACAAGATGATTTATAAATTTTCAGTCAATTTTGGATTCATCTAATGAAAATGGAGGACATTTCAATTACATTAACACCAATATCAGGCTTATGTATGCATAACAAGAAATCAAATTTGTAATTTTCCATAGGTACCTAGCTCCAAAGTATGCTTTGCATGGTCGCCTTTCGGAGAAAGTGGACATTTTCAGCTTTGGAGTAGTTTCTTTCGAAGTTGTTAGCAACAAAAGACATGAAGATAGGAGTTTGCTAGATGAGATGGTCTATCAAACATAAATGATTTGCTTGTACTTATTTTATCAAAGAAATATTTGAAATTAATTGACCATGAACAAAAGGCACTGCAGATGTTGGGAAGAATCGTCTCTGCAATATTTCCCTCAAACGCTATGTCTAATATCTGTCATCCTCATGGAACTACAAACTTGGAATTTGTATGAGGAAAACAAACTACTAGATTTGGTGGACGCCGACATGCTTTCGAGCTATCTTTTCTTTCATTAGAATTAAAGCGATCGTTCTTTCCCAGGGGAAATCAAGTATCAGACGGCCTCAGAATTACCACTTTAATTCTATGTAATTCGAGTTAAATGGATTATGTATGTATGGCAGAGCCCCATGGGATATGATGTAAGAGTTGTCGTGTATCATTTTTATGCTATGGTTATAGATGATCGAGAAAATATTGGACGATGTAAGAATGGCAGTGTATCGTTTTAATTTCATGAAATCTTAATTTAAAAAGATTATGGATGTATGATAGCGTGTTGTCAAGAAATTCCAATTTAAATTGATTAGGTATGATAGAGTGCTCACATAAATTTCTGGCGTATGATAGAATGCAACGAGAAATAAATAGTGGAGTTGTCTTGTGGAGTTTTCTATGGAGTTTTAATTTAATATATTATGTATGCATGACAGTGTGGCATGACGACGACATATTCGACAACTGTTATTTACGTGTCGAACAGATTGGAGAGAAAGAGAAATCAGTTCGGTTGGTGCGACGTGGATTCCCATCGTTTTATTTTTCTATGAATCCTACTTACTTTCTTGAAGAAGCAACATTCATCCATCTTCAATTCTGAAGAAATTAGAGAGTACAGGAGGATTAATGGTTCTTAGCCTTGGGAATTTTTGTGTTTCATTACAACTGACTAGATTTATATTGAAATTGTTACTGGTAATTTGAATATGGCTGCAAAGATGAGAGGGAGTGTTATTAATTTGGCGGTGTTGATAATCTTGGTTGGTTTTCTGATCACCATATTCCAGGCTGCTTCAGTGGAGTCCCATGAGGATAAAGTAGTAGAGAACAACAAAGCGACAGAGGAGAAGGCCCGAGAGGCCACGAAAACGAGTGATAAGACTGTGGAAGGTGAAGGAATATCGGATAAAGTCAAAAGGTGGGCTAGCTTGGCGTCTGACAAATTGCCTAAATCCTTCAGCTTCAAGAATACAACAGCGTCGGCCTCCGAGTAAGTCTCGATAGTTGGAGTGTTATTCACGTGGCTCTTTTGTGTACACAAGCATCTCCCTCACAACGACCTTCCATGTCTCAATTGTTTTCCATGCTATCAGGTGTTATAGAAACTCATCCTCCACCATATCGGCCTGGATATATCATAGATTGACTATTATAGATACTCATCCTCCACCGTATCGCCCTGGATATATCACAGATTGACTGTTATAGATACTCATTCTCGACTATCTCGGCCTGGATATATCACAGATTGACTGTTATAGATACTCATACTCCACCATCTCAGCCTGGATATATCACCGATTGACAGTTCTCTGAAGAGAATACCGAGAATCCATCAACCAAGAACAATGGAAATTCATGGAGCTGGAACATGAGCTTGACATTGGAGGAGAGATAACGAGAAAAAAAGTGTAGTCTCGATAGAGATATCGATTCTCCAAGAGCTTGGTTGCCTGCAGACCACATTTTTATTTCCATTTTTGTATTTTGTCTGCCCACTACCAGGTGTACTTCTCTACTGGAAGTATTGAAACATTTGGTGTTGTTCCGTGAAAATTTAGCCAAGTTGCATGGGTGGTGGGAGGTTGAGATCTGTGAAAATTAGCTTATAAGTTATACCAATCAAATAACTTTTTCAAAATCAGAATAGCCATTTGTTTCCATTCTACCATATCTCAAGACGTTTCTATGATATCAAATACGTGGATCCCAAGAAATTGTTAAAACCACTGAGGTAGATGGTGTATCAGAGATATAAAAGAAAACCTTGAGGAGGAGGAGGAGTCATCTGGTTCTTTTGATTGTAATTTGAGCTCATACTTGCACAGCCTTAGAGAATGGGCCTGCAATCTGTCTATGATTATCAAATGATCTGATGATGATGATTGCTTGGAACGAAACACTCTGTTCTTTGGGCTTCTTAGGGTTTCATTATGGGTCGTCTTATAGAAATGTCAATGCACATGTAACAATTATTATAAGGAACGCATGTTTGTCAAATTACGTTATTGACTTGACTATTGGGCATGGAGACGTGTGCCACGAGGCAACCATACCAAGATTCCCTAAAAGGAAAGTGGCTATGAACTTGCCATTTACAAGACTTGGGACCATGTCATGTAAGTTATAATATCTATTATCTAAAACCATTTAGTTGAACCACATAACAATTGGCAGGAGAGTAGGAGGTCAATACATTTAGTTGTACCAACTACCATATGGGACAAGACAACATGCTCATGAAAATCTTCTTGATGGTTTTCTTCTAGGTGTAATACATGTTAACTTGGGAGATTGTCCTTTGAGATTTATATAAAGTTTCATGGTTAGATATTTTCTTGTTATTAATTTTTTGCATTCCAAAATTATGACTTTATATAGTTCTTTTTGTGGATAAGCGAGGCAAGTGTTTCAATAAGTGTATGACTTTGTATAGTTCTTTTTGTGGATAAACGAGGCAAGTGTTTCAATAAGTGTATGACTTTGTATAGTTCTTTTTGTGGATAAGCGAGGCAAGTGGTTCAATAAGTGTATGAGAATGAATGGGCAYGAGGCAACCATACCAAGATTCCCTAAAAGGAAAGTGGCTATGAACTTGCCATTTACGAGACTTGGGACCATGTCATGTAAGTTATAATATCTATTATCTAAAACCATTTAGTTGAACCACATAACAATTGGTAGGAGAGTAGGAGGTCAATACATTTAGTTGTACCAACTACCATATGGGACAAGACAACATGCTCATGAAAATCTTCTTGATGGTTTTCTTCTAGGTGTAATACATGTTAACTTGGGAGATTGTCCTTTGAGATTTATATAAAGTTTCATGGTTAGATATTTTCTTGTTATTAATTTTTTGCATTCCAAAATTATGACTTCATATAGTTCTTTTTGTGGATAAGCGAGGCAAGTGTTTCAATAAGCGTATGACTTTGTATAGTTCTTTTTGTGGATAAGCGAGGCAAGTGTTTCAATAAGTGTATGAGAATGAATGGATTCTCGTACATGCTAATAAATCCAACTTGAATACATCCTTCCTAATATGCTTAATGATTATATATAATCCATGTTTTACCAACTTAAACTCTATATACTTATATTATGTCCAAACTTTGTCTCGTATATAAAACTAATAATTTGTTTCCTATGTAAAACTAATAATATGCATTGTTGGTTGTGTAAGAACTCCTTGTTGGTTGTGTAAGAAGATGCACCGTACCTACCTTTGTCCTCGCATGGATGAAGGTTCACATCTGTTGGAAAATATTGTCGACGCCTAGCCGCAAATTTCCACATATTACCATAAAGTATCTCCCAACCTGCCATTGGTTGATGAACTGGTCAATCCAGTTCCATCATCAATTAATCCTCTTGATTAGCTGGTCAATCCAGTTCCATCATCAATTAATCCTCTTGATCAGCTGATCAATCCAGTTCCATTCTCGGTTAATTTGGTTGATCAAGTGATCGCTTCGAGTACCTCCCCAGTCGATCTGGTCCATCAAGTGGTCGATTCGATATCCCCATCAGTCGATCCCACTCCTCCTCTGAAGAGTGAGGATGGCACTCAGGTATTTCTTGTTACTACAGATTCGTCTGAACAAGGGGGTACTTCATCCGTCCCAATGACACCCCCTTCAAGCAATGGGATGATTTCCATTGATTGAAATCATCTAATAGAACCTCATCTTCCTTCCTACGTTCCTTTTGAGATCATGGTCGAAGTTTGTGGTAGGGTCATAGTACCTAACACTATAATAGATGAAGGTGCTTTTGTTAGCATCTTTTCCTTGAATTCTTGGCAAGCTCTTGGCTCCCCTCAGCTTGTGACGGTGACTCAGAATTTGTTAGCTTTTAAAAAATGGATTACTCAACCTTTAGAGATCCTTCCTCAGATACCTATTACTTTAGGAGGGAAAACCATCTATATTGATGTGATGGTAACTATCTATATTTAGGGATCCTTCCTCAGTTACCTATTACTTTAGGAGGGAAAACTATCTATATTTATGTAACTAAGTCTTTGTTTATTTGTAAAAATACTTGTATATACATTCTATTAGGCCTCTTTGTTTATTTGTAAAAATACTTGTATATACATTTCCAATATAATCAATATCCCGTGTTGGGGGTTGAGAGTGAGGAATGCCACCGAGGCGTTCATGTACGATGGACTAAATGTGAATTTGAAGTGTTTGAGGAGGATGGACATCGCAAACTTGGCTTCCAAAACTGCAAAATTTTGGCCAAAATAGAATTTAAATTGATGCCAAAATAGACAACTCTCATGTTTACAAGTTTACAATTTTCACAATAATGTAACCATATTTACTTTTTGAACTCATTGTATATTTAAAATATAATGTGAGGAATATCTAGGTCTTCCCTTTTTTAGAAGATATATATAATTTATCTTACAAATAATTAATGTAAAATTAGTTCTAGATAACATCAATGACATGGTTTTGTATTTATTAGTGATTAATGATGATAATAAAATTTGTCATCTATTTTATTGCATTTTCATATCAAATTGTAATTAGATGATATCTAATTTTTTTGTTTTTACAATATACTTGGAAAAATTTATACTCTATTCATTTCTCTATATTATATTTATTTCATTGATTATTCTCTCACTAAATATTATGATTGTCATAAAAGCATATGTTAGTTTTTTTCAGCATTCCTTTTTCCCCACTTCGAGATATGCTAGTAATATTCAACATACATGAATTCACATTTATGTAAAGCATTCGAGAAATGATGATGCAACTTCTCAATCACAATATTTGATGAGAAGGTATGACGAAGCGTTAAAGATGAAAGTGGATTTGGTGATGATGAGAATCATTGAATCTTGAGAATGGTGAAAATTTTCAAAGCTTTTAAAGACTTTGAGGAATGCCTTTATTCTCTCACTAAATATTATGATTGTCATAAAAATATATGTTAATTTTTTTTTGGCGTTCCCTTTTCCTACTTTAAGATATGCTAGTAATATTCAACATACATGAATTCACATTTATATAAAGCATTCGAGAAATGATGATGCAACTTCTCAATCACAATATTTGAGGAGAAGGTATGCCGAAGCGTTAAAATGGAAGTGGATTTGGTGATGATGAGAATCATTGAATCTTGAGAATGGTGGAGGTTTCCAAGGCTTTTAAGGACTTTGAGGAATGCCTTTATCTAAGCGGCGAGAACTTTTTAGTTGGTAAAACAATATTTATATCCCAAACTTTTTAGTTGGTAAAACAATATTTATATCCCAAAAAATTAGAAGAGAGTAAATAAATGTGGAGTAAGGTTTGTTCATGGTTAAAATGTTTATTTAAATAAACAAAATTAAAGTGATAATCCCACAAAAGTTTAAAAATAATAATCTCAGTCAAATATAACAAATAAATAATTATGACACCGTGGAGGATTTGTGTCAACCTTCTCCTCGTTTCTTGAGTCATTTTCATCTATCATTATAGAGAGTGGGCCGTCTCTCATTAAAATGCTTCACGTTGTGTAATTGTTTAGATTAGAGAAGATTGTTAATATTACCAAATTAAATTAAAATTTTGCGTGGGCAATAGTATGAAAGGAACTTGAATCTCTTGTACTTTATGGATGGTATTTTTTTGGCACTGTTATACATAATATACTTCTACATACAAGGAAAAATTATCATTTCTTTAACATACAAAGAAGATTTTTCATTTCTTTATTAGATAGACAATTTTCAAGAATTTTTTTTCTTTTCTAAGAGAAAACACTTGTACAAATATAGTTAATGAACAACCATAACAGTGTTGCAGGTTTATTAGTTTTTCAGAAAATTGTTGTGGATTTTTCAACCATGGTTTACCCTAAAAACTATCTCACTTTCCCTTACATTTTCAACAACAAATTCCTCAACTTTTTCAAGTTCTTATCAATGACAAGTCCATGGGATTCTCTTACCAATGCAATATGGTCTCTCACACACTTCTTTGTTACCAAGAGGAGGAAAATCCACAAAACATGGGAGAGGAATGTTGATTAGAAAGAATGCATCCTCCCTTCCCCACAAATGAATGAATGAATGAAATGACAAGGATGGATATTTTCTTGCATGCGATCGACTCTCTTCCCGAGAATATGACAACTTGTACTTCATACACACATACAAGTCAAAGATTGATGTGAAAGCTTGTAAGAAAGCAAGATCAAGAAAAGATAGTACTTCCAAAAGGACAAGTCAAGGTAAAATCACCCATGCAACTCCTTTCTTGTTCCTTTGTCATGGTATCATAGTCCCTTTGTTGCTTCTTCAAGCAACATTTTTGGTGGATATTATCCTAATACATTTCCTTTTTCTACATGCTTTTTTTGTAGTCTAAACGTTCTACGAAATCACTCTTTTCCAATGATATTTTTCGGGGACATTTGCCTGAAATCCGACGAGTAATTGTTGGATCTGCATATTTGAGTGATTATTTCTGTATACTCTGAGTGCCCCAAGGGTTTTTCAACATGCTGAATCCATTTCTACATTCAAAAATGGATTTTAAACGAAAAAAAATAGTGATTTCGTGCAAATTTATATTGTCGGATTCCGACCAAAAAAGCGATTTCGTAGAACAGTTAGACAACACCCATGCTTTTACATAAACATAAGCACACCAAAACAAAAATATAACAACCATACCACAATCCAAGCTCGTTGTCAGAACTCATATGCATTAACTAGTCAAACCTTGGCCTTGAGCTCTATTATCACATAAACTTGTCAGAGCCTTATGGGTTGTGGTTTTCACCTAGGTCTGTAATCTAGCCTATCTTTCCTCCTTTTGCAGACCCGGTCGTTGGTTTTTATTCTCGGCTTATAGTTTTTCTTCTGTTTGATCAACCTGTTTTTCCTTATTGGATCACCTGAGAAGTATCAGCCATAAGCCTTTTTGTTTTCCATAAAGTCGATCACTTCTCTCTCTTTGCCTCTGTCACTGATCCTTTTGTTTTCCTGAGCCCTCAGTAAGTCATCCAGGTAATTTTTCACAGAAACCACAACCACAAGCATAAGCGCAACACTTAGAGCGGGCTGATAGGGACTTAAATCAAGCGAGCGAGCAAGATCAGCTTTCAACGACATATATCCATCAGGCAGATCGGATCAACAACCATCGGGCGATCGGGATCATAGAGTTGCACGAAGTACAGTGTCAGAGTTATGGAAGCGTGAAGCCAATCCTAACCATCGATCCTGGGAAGGACAGTGGCAGCAGATAAGCGAGATCGCGATTTCACGTTTCGGGGGTTTCAGCATGGAGAAAGGCGCGAAGCCTCGAGTCCCGAAATACCGATGTTAATCAGGGTCGTCCGATGCAAAGGGACGCGTGTCACTTGATTCGGGTGATCGTGATTTCGCGACTCGGAGGTTTCAACATGGAGCATAGTGTGAACTTGAGAAACACGAATTCGCGAAGCACCTGAGAGTTAGGCCCACAATCACAGCTCGAGGTCATATGGAAAGCGGGGCAATAAAGAGGGGTAGGCGCCTATTAAGCAACGGGTTGCTAAGGTTGTTCGAAGAGATGATTGTGGTCGTCAGTTTCAAAGAAAATATGACCGTTGATCCAGAGGGGCAGTTTCGCGATTTCGAGCGTCGGGATGTTTGAAATCAAGGGGAGTGAGAACTCTCGAAATGCGAAATCCCGAAATTTCATATGGGATAAGCACGAGGTCATGGCCCAAGGTCATGGGGGGCGATGAAAGGGAGCTATGCAAAATCCTGAAGCGCCCGAGTTGGTCACAGAGAAGGATCTGCATGGTTTCGAGGAGTTGGGTTGACTTGGAGGAGTCGTGAACTTCTCCTGGAGAACTCATGGGTGTCAAGCTCCGTCCCGATCCCAATAAAAGTAGTTAATGGAAATGGGGGAGGTTGTTGAAACCTCGTCTCACCCCATAAATGGAAAGCACAGAAGAACTAGCTGTGGAGGCAGACTGTCAGCCGAAAGTTCCCCTGTCAACGATTTCTCCTTGCAAAGCCCATACTGATCTAAGATTGTGTCTGACAGAAGAAGAAGAAAACACAAAGCTTTGAATGCAGTGGTCTGGTCATGTCTCAGAGAGCCGCAAGTTGTTCTGAGTATAAATACGCAGTTGTAGTATTTTGTTATGGTCGATGGTTGAGCTAAGCTCCCGATTTGTAAAGTTTTAATGAACACTTTGGTTCTGTGGTTATGTATATGCATTTGAGACTTATTGTTTAATGTAAGTCAGTTCCTTTCGTCTCTTTGTAACAGTTGTGTTAGAATGCTCGAGCATGGATGATCCAGTTGAGGGTAGTTATGCTTTTGTGATGTAGGTTTGATCACAGTGGCATTACAACCAGTTTTAATCAGTTTCTTGTGTTCTCTTTTCCCTCTGATACTGAGAGTTCGGGCATGGATGATCTAGTCGGGTTGTTGTAATTGTATTGTAATGTATGTTTGATTGCAGTACTAGTATAGCGTTCTCAGTTTCCTGAAGTCATGAATCCAAGAAGATATTGTATTTGAATCTTTTCCTCCTTAGGCTGTTGGAAGAACGGATGTCCACAACATACTTCTTCACTCTCTTCAAGTTCTTCCCCCTAATCACCACTATACCGAAATTACTGACTAAAGTTAGACCAAGACCTCACCTGCTTGTGTTTTCCAACCCAGTTTTTTGAGTTAGAATGATGCCATCCCGAGTCTACGTCCATTAGACCGCCTTTAAACTATTCATTGTGACATAAAATTGATGGGTATCAGGCTTACATCTGCAACAATCTAGAGGTGACTTCTGGTGCTAACAAGCTCCACCCTACAAGTCCATATACACATATTTACATTATTTACACACAAGATCATTTAACTCAACTCACATGGCTTGAGTACTATCACATAAACCACATTTGTTGTGTTGCAACTCAATAGATCTGAAAATGGAAGATAGACATTAACTTAAACATAACAGATCCACACAATATATAACAAAAGAATGAACACAAGAATTGTAGAGAAAACCCTTGACATAGGGAAACACCATTAATTATTCCTTAAGAAAGGAAATCACTTCACAAGCAACGTTTTCTACAAATACAATATACTTCAAAATACATCCTATTACATTACTTTTACTTCTTTATATATTTTTATCTAACCTCCAAGGAACTTTTTAATGAAGGAATTTTTCTAGTAAGCCTTCTTATAATTATTGCTTTCACACTATACGACTACCTATCTAACATTATCCCCCTTGGGTACCTCCCTAGGTACCCCATATTATCCTCTCTAGGTACACTATATTCCATCCCCCTTCGCATGTTTCATCCTTGAAACATAGGAGGAAGCCATACAATGTGATCTACTAAGCAATGTAGGCAATTGGTACCAAGCATGAGCAACAATCCATCCTAGTGAAATGTGAACATGGGGTCCAACTACCTACTTTCCACCTCGATATGGATTTCAATTGCTCCTTGTTGTGCTACTTTGATATCTCCCCACATTTTTGTTACTTCTCCATGTGCCTCCCAATTGGTTTCCTTTTGTTGGTTGTGGAGCCTAATTATCTTCCTGATTCAGATGTCTTTTGTTTTCAGTCGTGTTTATAACCCATGAAGACTTTACACCCCATAAGTATGTACACTCTTCCACGCGGGGGAGTGTAGAGGGGGGTTACCCCCTCTGTGGGGTCCGGGGGCGAAGCTCCCGAAGGAAAAATTTCCTTGTAAATGTATATTGTAATTTCCTTGTAAATCTGGACCGTTCATTATAAGGTCGCAGATCTAACAGTAGAAGTTATGTTAGGGTTTTTTTTCCTAGAAGGCAACCCTCTTTTGTGAGGGAAATGTATTGTGGCTTTGTATGATTGGGGAATATTGTATTTTGAGACAAGATACCGTGAGAGAAAGAAGAGGAAGTTACAATGGGTTTGTTGTAGGTTATATCCCTTCATATGCTGGATAATAATAAAGGAAGGTCCTAACAATTTCTCTGGTGGATGTAGCCCACACTGGGTGAACCACGTAAATCTATGTCTCTATTGTATTGTGTATCTTCTATGTTTTGTTTCCGCATTTGTTTTATTTTATTGCTCCACGGTCCTGATTTTCTAACAACTGGTATCCAAGTGAAAGGTAACTGTCAAGAAAAGAGGGTTCCTGGTTCAAGTGGGAGCAATGGCGGAAGATGGAAAGTTTAGGGTCGAGAAATTTAACGGCCAAAACTACCAGTTATGGAATATGCAGATGGAAGATTATTTATATCAGAAGGATCTATTCCTACCATTGGGAGGAGTAGCAAAGAAGTCAATGGCCATGAAGGATGAAAAATGGGAGATTCTTGACAGAAAGGCTCTAGGAACGATACGGCTAAGCTTGGCAGCGTCGGTGACTTTCAATATTTCGAAAGAAAAGAAAACAAAGGCTTTGATGGACACATTGGATAAATTGTATGAAAAACCCTCGGCGTCCAATAAGGTATTTCTGATGAAGAGATTATTTAATATGAAGAAGTCAGAAGTGGGTCTGTTGCAGATCATTTAAATGATTTTAATACAGTTACTAATCAACTAAGTTCTATAAAAGTGGACTTTGATGATGAGGTCAGGGCTCTTCTAATCTTGTGCTCATTGTCAGAAAGTTGGAACGGCTTGGTTATGGCTAGAAGTAACTCTGTCTCTGGTTCAAATCCTTTAAAATTTGATGATGTTGTTGGTGTTATCCTTAGTGAGGAAATGCGACAAAAAAACACAGGTGAGACTTCAGGTAATGCGTTGAACATGAAGAACAGGGGAAGACAAAAGGATAGAGGAAAGGGCCCAGGGAACCGCAAGAATTCTAGGAAGGGAAGATCCAAATCTAGACTTGGAAAG
The DNA here is from genome assembly GCA_009831015.1 of Picea engelmannii. Lineage (NCBI taxonomy): Eukaryota > Viridiplantae > Streptophyta > Pinopsida > Pinales > Pinaceae > Picea > Picea engelmannii. The sequence continues at coordinate 36,243 of ML813673.1, forward strand.
ATAGAGTGCTGGAATTGTGGGAAGAAAGGACATCTGAAGAAAGACTGCAGAGCTCCAAAGAAACAAAGAGATGGACAACAAGAAAGAAATCAGGAAGCAAATGTAACAGGTGATGTGTTACAAGATGCTTTGATTCTTTCTGTAGATAATATTTCTGAGCCTTGGGTAGTAGTTTCAGGGGCTTCATTTCATGCCACACCCCATAGGAAACATTTTCTAGATTATGTTCAAGGTGATTTTGGATAGGTTCATTTGGGTGATGATTCACCATGAAAAATTGTTGGAATGGGAAAGGTAAAAATAAAGCAACGCAATGGAAACCAATGGTTGTTGAAAGAGGTAAGACATGTTCTAGATTTAAGGAAAAATCTAATTTCAACAGGGCAGTTGGCAAGTGAAGGTTGTATATTCATATTTACAGATAAGACGTGGAAGGTCATCAAATGATCATTGGTGATAGAAAAAGGAGAGAAGGTAGGTACATTGTATTTATGTACTGGTAATACTGACTCTTCTATCTCTTTAGATTCTACAGGAGTGGATACAACATGGTGGCATCATAGGCTGAGACACATGAGTGAGAAGGGAATGCAGATACTTCACAAAAGAAATTTGTTGCCAGATCTTAAACAAATTGATTTGGACTTCTGTGAGCATTTTGTTTATGGAAAACAGAAGAGAGTCAAATTTCTTAGAGTCAGAAAAAAAAAAAAAAAATGAAAGGTTAGAGCTTGTGCATACAGATGTATGGGAACCAGCTCGGGTATCATATCTTGGTGGCTCTCGTTATTATGTTACTTTTATTGATGATGCAACTAGAAAAACTTGAGTTTATTGCATTCGACAAAAAAAATGATGTTTTTGATACTTTTAAGAAATGGAAAGCTTTGGTTGAGAATGAGACAGGAAAAATTTTGAAGTGTCTCGGATCAGATAATGGAGGTGAATATTGCAGCAAGGAGTTTGATGATTACTGTTCATACCATGGGATTCGTAGAGAGAAGACAGTTCCAAGAACACCACAAGAAAGTGGTGTGTCAGAAAGGATGAACAGGACAATCATGGAGCGTGCAAGGAGTATGATATTGTATGTTGGTTTGCCCTTTGGGAAGATGTTGTAGATACTACTGTTTACTTAATAAACATAGGACCTTCAAGCTCTTTGGATGGTAGAATTCCAGAGGAGGCATGGAGAGGAAAAAAAGTAAACTATTCTTTTTTGAAAACTTTCGGTTGTGAAGCATTTGTCCATATTGATAAAGAAAATAGAACAAAGCTTGAGGAAAAATCCAAGAAGTGTACCTTTATTGAATACAGTGTTAATGATTTTGGTTATCGCTTATGTGATTATGAAAATAACAAAATCATTAGGAGTAGAGATGTCATATTCAATGAGAAGGTCATGTACAAAGATCACATGCAAGGAAAGAAACAGGAAAAAGAAAAACAAGAATACACAGTGCTTGATGAGATCACTGAAAAAGAAATTCCAAAGGAACCATAAAATCAAAATGTACAACAACAAGAGAAACGAGTACCTCAAACACCTGCAAGTGTTAGAAAATCTATCAGGTTAAGTATACCCCCTGAACGATACTCTCCTTCATTGTATTATTTATTGTTGACTGATTCTGGTGAACCAGAATGTTATGAAGAGGCAATGCAGGTAGACACCCAAATGAAGTGGGAGCAAGGCATGAAAGAGGAAATGGATTCCTTGGTAAATAACCATACTTGGGACTTGGTTCAGTTGCCTGCAGAAAAAATAGCAATGCAGAATAAATGGGTTTACAAGTTGAAGGAAGAATATAGAGGAATAAAGCGGTACAAGGCTAGACTTGTTGTAAAGGGGTTTTCACAAAAGAAAGGTATAGATTTTGATGAAATATTTTCTCCTGTTGTTAAAATGACTTCAATTAGGACTATTTTAAGTCTTGTGGCAATAGAATATTTTCATCTTGAACAATTAGATGTTAAAACAACTTTTCTCCATGGGGATTTGGAGGAAGAGATTTATATGCAACAACCACAGGGGTATGAGGTCAAAGGGAAGGATAATTTGGTATGCAGGTTGAATAAGAGCTTGTATGGCCTAAAGCAAGCTCCAAGGCAGTGGTATTTGAAGTTTGACAGGTTTATGACAGAATAGGGTTATAGTAGATGTTATTCTGATCACTGTGTTTATTTCAAAAGGCTAGAAAATGGAAGCTATATTATCTTACTATTGTATGTAGATGGCATGCTTGTTGTAGGGTCTAATATGCAGGATATAAATGTGCTCAAGAAGAAATTAGCTAATTCATTTGCGATGAAGGATTTGGGTGCTGCAAAGAAAATCCTTGGTATGAGAATAACAAGAGACAGGAAAAATCGCAAATTGACAT
>ML813673.1:55560-90822 GCA_009831015.1 Picea engelmannii
AAGAATTTGAAAAAACTCATCATCAAACTAAACAAGAAAAAAATGGCTAAAGCTAAACAAGAAAAGGGCTGAAGTGTTTGAAGCAGTCTATCGGATTCCTTTTGTTACATGATTCACCTATTACAATTTTGAGAATACTAAAGAGTTCCACCATCAGTAGATCCCTTGTCAACAATCAAGTAATTATAACTTCCTCGAAGTCTACTCCAATAATTGAACGAATAAAAATGAAGTGCTGAGTTGCCAACACTGTTTATCCAGTTGGCAAACTTTGTTTTATATTTCGGAAGCAACCAATAGATGGAGTAGATCGAGGCCGGAAAAACCGGAAAAGTCCTGCCAGAATGGAATCGCGTGATTCACATTCAAAAGATATATATAAATACAAAGACGGTCAGCCATGCTTTTAGGTTTGAATGGTGGGGATGCCATCCCATGCCATGCCCACTGTACTGTTTGTTGAGGATGCCCCGCCGCCCGGGTCGTATTTACACTTCCTCCGTTCACTATTAGCTGGCCACTGATTCGTGCCCAAATCCACAAAAGGTCTGCTGAAGGGAAGGGATTCATTATTCCTTCTATAATGGCGAAGATGGGTCGAATGATCTCAATCCTATGGGCTTTTACGATCTTCACTGTGGCGACTGCTCAATCAGAGCTCAATACCACCAATCAGGTCTTCAATGACGATTTTCAGATACTGTTTGCGAGTGATCACTTCAAGACAACCGAGAATGGCCAAATCTGGGAGGTGATGCTCGATAAGAAGTCAGGTATAATATATGACTCTGCAGGCCGCTTTTGTTTTCCAAGTTTGATTGGAGTCAGATTTTTTTTTTAAGTATTAATGCACAATGCCTGCAATCCCAAAAAATCATGGCAATTTGTAATTGGATATTTGAATAACTGGCATTGCCTGCAGGTTCTGGTTTTCAGACGAAACACAGCTACAGATTTGGATGGTTCACCATGAAGCTCAAGCTCGTTGCAGGAGACTCTGCAGGAGTTGTCACTGCTTATTATGTGAGGACCTTTCTGTTTTAAAATTCTAGATAGGGAATCTTTGGGTTTTTATGGAAACAATATAGGATTGTAAAGATGGTTTTTGCATCTTAGATCTGTACTGTTCTAAGCTTTTTGCTTTCCCATTTGGGATGACTGTTTGCAGATGGCCTCCAAAGACTTTGAGACCAGAGACGAGCTGGATTTCGAATTCTTGGGGAACAGGAGCGGGCAGCCCTATGCTCTGCAAACAAACATATACGTGAATGGAGTTGGATTGAGAGAACAGAGAAATGAGCTCTGGTTCGATCCCACGGAGGACTTTCATACATACTCCTTTCTCTGGAACAACCATCAGATTATGTATGTAGAAATCATAGCTGAAACCTGCAATCTCTCTGTGTTTAAGTAGAAATCAAAGCTGAAACCTGACAGTTTTTTCAATGGTGCAGATTTTTTGTGGATTTGGTTCCGCTGAGAGTGTACAGGCACACGAATGTGACGGACGATGTGTATCCCAAGACTCGGCCAATGTACGTATTTTCTAGCATATGGAATGCAGATAATTGGGCGACAATGGGAGGGCTGGAGAAGACCGACTGGACCAAAGCACCCTTCGTTTCATCTTACAAGAAGTTCAACGCAGATGCGTGTATGTGGGAGGATCCATTTCCAGCCTGCGTGTCCACAACAGGTGAAAACTGGTGGGATCAGCCAGGGGCCTGGACGCTTACAGAAGCCCAGAAATTAGATTATGCTTGGGCGAGAAGGAATTTCCTCATCTATGATTACTGCCTCGACACCAAACGCTTTAACGACACACTCCCCGTTGAATGCAGCGTCTCTCCGTGGTAGCTGCCTATCTGCTCTCATGATTTCATTCCTGAAATCAATCAGGCGCCTGCACTTGGATTCTTATCTGATTTTTTGTGCTCTATGTGCCCAAATCCATCCCACAGACGCGGATTCAAGTATTTTTATAGTTATTGGCGATGTATGCTTTGTGATCTTGATCAACTGGGCAAGGAAGTATAGATAAGGAATGACAATCTTGTCTGATCATTTAATTTAATTTATTTTTTAATTTAATTCAGTGATGGGTCTCTCTAATTTGTTCCAGTTTAACAATTCATTCATCTGATTTGATACACTGTAATTTAGGTCATTTTAAAATGCATAAATGTTATGCAGAGTAAATCCTAGATGTTTTTATTGTGCACAGCCAGGTAAACAAAGTAAATCGCAGATGTTTTTATTGGGCAGAGCCAGGTAAACAATTGGGTAATAAGCTGTTTCAATAATTTAAACTTTAAACTGTTTCAATAATTCTATTCTGACTCATTGAAGTCAATAATAGAAATAGAACTGGCATGGAAAACATAATAGTATATTTTATAATCATATAAGTTAAATTTAATTAACTTTGATCTTTTTTACATTATTTTAAAAATTTATACAAAATAATAATAATAATAATCATCATCATCAATTTTTAAGGTTATAGTCAAGCTAGACATTAAATTGGTGTATGAGATCTTCTTGTTTGTGGGGACAAGTTATTTCCTCTCTTTAACCATTTGACTGAAAGTATACAGAAATATACATACTCTACTCCGTCTGAATTTGAACTTATAACTTTTTAAAAAAATTTATTAATAATATTTAAAATAATAAATTTATTTAAAAAATAATCATAAATTACAAATATGAAAATAATTTCTTCTTCTCTTTTCCTCTATGTATAGATGAAGATTTTAGTACTCTGTTTTTAAATATTACTAAAATAAATGATTGCATTATAAATTAAAATATATTTAAAATAAATTAAATCAAAATCAAATTTGTGAATGCATTTTTTTATAATCATCGTACAAAATTTCCAAATCTATGAGTTAGATTGAGATAAAGTTAATAAATAGTAGCTCATCACCGATTAGATTGAGGTAAATTTAATACATACCAGCTCGTCACCACGTTGTAAGAAGTAATGACACATTTTCCATATAAGTATGATGAAATTTTCTATTTTAAACCGAGCGTAAACACAAATGGTTACAGTGGTTTATGAGATATTATTTGAATAAAAATTTTCATCGGGAGATGTAAATCCTGTGTGGAAAGGTATGAAAAACATTTACAAATTTGAAAGATCAAAATTTGGAAATTATATTTAAAGTAATTTTTTTTTTAAATAATTATGATTAAAATTTTAAAATTTAATTATTAATAAAATTGCAATTTTCTATTATTTGATTTATCGTTTTATATTTACAGATGAATCCAACAAAGTGAAAACTTTTAATTTACCTAAACTGTACAATCTAAACAACTGATATGATATTTATAATTCCATCCATTCCTTCGTTCGAATTTCTAAACAAAACTGACGCAGCTGTAAAAGTTTAAAAAGTATAATATATTTAGAGTATTACAATAATTTTTCTACTATCAGTTGGGATGATATTTGAATGCATTGGTGTTTGTTTGTGGGACAAGGGATCCCTCTCCGCCCAGCGATTTGACTGGTAAAGTCTACGAAGGTATACATACCCTAACCCCCTCTAGATTTGAACCTGTGACCTCTTAAGAGGAAACACATGTTCTTAACCATTAGGCCCACTCAGGCTGTATACCATTACAAGTTACAATGGGGACTACCATGTCAGGTTCTATTTACAAGGGCCTTCAATTGGGGTTGGCTACACTTTTATCTTTTGGATTTTTGGGTTTTTGGGTTTGAATTCGATGATGTAAATTTGGAAAATATATTTATTTTTTGTTGTTTAAATTACATTTCTAAATGTATAAATGAGTTTAGCGTGCTGAAAACTCCTAGAATATTGAGATTATACAAATTTAACCACTCAAATCTACAGATCTAACCATTCATCACCGAATTTCGAACAAAATGAAACGGAAAAAGTTACCTAAAAACAACTAAAAATAGAGCGTTTAGACTATTACCTTCAATTGTGTTGAATTTCTTCATTGTACATATTATGTTTTAAAAGCGACAGTATTAACGGTGAAAGAATTCTAACTATTTGCATAGAATTGAATGCCATTGTTGTGTGAAGAATGGACCGGCGGTTCCAATCAACCTGAATTGCTATATTGACTAAATAACATGGATTCAGCTATTTTTCTTCGTAACAAGGTCGAATTAAATTACAGAATTTCGCTTACCAGCGTTCAGGTTACAAGAGTTCAAATTAATGGACCTTAAACGTCTCCTCAGTCCTGTACTCATGGAAGAATAACCAGCGCAAGAGGCTGTGGGGTCTGGTCGGGTTGGAATTTCAAACTGTTAAAGCCGTCAAATTTGACGGTTTCTACTATTCTAATGCTCGTTTAGCCAGTTTTAAAGAAAGAGGTTGACAGTTTTCTTTCAGAGATTTTTAACAGTATTTGACGGGCAAATTGGCCCGTCAAATTCCATACCTACTGTATCTCATACCGAGCTACCGAGCTGATCACGAGAAGAAATGCAATTGATTTGAGTGGAAAATGTTCAAATCAATCTGTCTGTCTGGGTAGATGTGGTTGTCGGCGTGCCATGGGCGCGTCTGTGACTCGTGCCACAGGCTGACTGATGTGAAAGCATGCCGCCATTAATGCATACATTGACGACTAAAAAATAAAATAAAAAGGACTGATCTGTATTTTATATAGTTATTGTCCTCCATCTTGTCTTCTATTGGAAGTTCCAGTACAGTTATTCTGGCATTGGTCATTATCTCAGTTGAGAATATAAACAATTTACTCGTAAAATGAGCATCTAGTGGTAGATGGTGGTCAGAAATAGACGTGCAGCCCGAAGAAATGAATTCAGAACAGTGAACTGTCGATATCCTTTTTAAGCATCTTTTGATGCGTCAGTCAGTACCCACGTGATTATCATGTGAGGTGCGAAGCCCGTCCAGCCCTTTCAATTGAGAAAGACAGAAAATTGTATATAACGTGTCATGTAATTGTTCAGCATCATCATTTCTGCTGGTCTTTCAAATTGACAAACAATAATATCTAGATAAACAATATACAGCCGAGCATGGATGGAATTTGACGGGCAAATGGCCCGTAACGCGCCTATTTTGCCGTCAAATACATTTCAAAATTCTATATAATCGTCAACCATCTTCATTAAAACGGGTAGAACCGGGTTTACAGTGTTCGAAACCGTCAAATTTGAAGGGCTTCATGATTTTGAAATTCCAACCCTGCTAGCGTGTTATACAGTATTGAATCTATAATAAGTGAATTTTTTGCTGATCTTTCAAATTGATTAATAATATCCAATCTACTACTTAGTATTGAAGGTTGCAGCAAGTAGATTATAGGCTATCGAATCTGAAAACAATTCAAATTTGATGGATAGGTGAATTATAAATCATTAAATCTAAAAACAATTTAGATTTGATGATCTATAATTTATCTGCAGCAGTATTTAATGCTGTGTAATAGGCTGGATAATCGTTGCTCCAATTCAGATTTGACTATCTATAATCTATTTGTAGTAGTATTCATTGCTGTGTAGCAGGTTGGATAATAGCTGTCGGAGTGGGCTAACTTGGAAGCAATCTTCTCCTCTGAGTTACTTTTTTGCCCGTTTTAAAATTTTTGGCCAATCTAAAACTTTGATTGATTTTTTGAGCATCCGAGTTATTTTAAAATGGGACAAAACACTTGAAGTAAAGTTTTAAAATGCATAGAACTTTGATCCATGTAAAACTCAGACCACCTCTAAAAATTTGACCAGATTCAAGTCCATTTTTTTTCCTTGAAAAACAAAATTGGAGAAGAAAAATTACTCCCAAATTAACCACTCCATAGCTGCCGTCCAAACGCTTTGTTCATCATTTTTATTGACCCCGCATCTACATCGTGGAAGATTTGCATATGGCGCATCTATAGCGTGGAAGATTTGCATATGAAAAAGCACAACCTTTTCTTTATGGAAATGTGGACCACTTTTCTATATGGAAATGTGGACCACAAATATTTTATTATTATGATCACAAGTAATATATGAAAGTCAAGATCCTTAGGTAAAGGGTCCTCAGCCATTTTGGCAAAGCTTTAGTTACAAAAAATGGTAGCAGGGGAACGACTCACAGGTAAGGAAAGTCATTGGAACGGTGAAGGAAATTCCTTCCGTGTGAGCTTAATAACACAAGTTGTCATTCAAATCCATTATAATTGGCTTTAGCAAAGTGTATGCAAGTTGTCATTCTTGATTTGAGCGAAGTGTATGCAAGTTGTCATTCTGAGTTGAGAATAAATTTTGTGTTGTACTTAATTTTCTTCTTTATATTATAAGCTCATTTACAAAACGAATGAAATACAGGTGAAATTTGTTCAATCTTGGACAGATGAAAAGATCAAGTTCTAGTGTGACAATAAAATTGAATGGTGTAGATTAAAATAACCCTAATAACTATGAGGTGGTTTATTGTATTGTCCTTGTTTATTGGGCGTATGGAGTGCATTGTGATGTTGCTAAGGTGTAGAGTATTTATTGCTCAAATAAAATATGCAACTTCATTTTCAATAATTCTTTGGAGTGTGCATGTACTTAACTTGTGATGTCATTTGGGTGCAACATTGTTATTAATGCTAAGAATTACTAAAACCTATGATCATAGAAACATGGATCCACTGTATGAGGTTAGAAACGTGATTGAAACATCCTTCTATATCTAGATCTCAAAAATATTGATACTTTTGCACTGGAGATTCAAAGTCCCAGTTGAGAGGCTCGAGACTTGCTAGATCGCATCGACAGGGTGTTATAACCCACTTAGCATAGTTATCTGTGAGGTGCATAAAATATCTAACTCTACTATCAAGGGTGAACTATGCTAGGGCCTCGCATGAAGCTAGAAATGTCAGTAGTGGTGTTTACAATTTGTGAATCATATACTACTTTCTTCTCCCAAATTTATTTTTCTCTTAACCACACTTATACTACACTACTTGCCAAAGAGATCTAGAGGTATTCGATAAGAACAATAAGTTGACCTGGATAACTAAGTAGTCGTTATATACATAATTTAACTAGTATTGTAAGGTTAGTGCTATATTAAACAAATGTGGTGACAATGTTAGAGAGGGATGCACATGCCATCAATTACCACGACTACCTTTTTCCTTCCAAATATTTATGCTTAAATTAATACAGGTCTCAAGTGCATTGCGCATAACCTCTAATTGAGGAGTAGGTTATTCTAACTACATTCATGTAACAAGACTATTGACCCTAGTTTCAATGTCCAAGTGTACGCCATCCATATATGTCATTACCTCCATTTCTACTAGCATAGTGCTCTAAAGTCACACTATCATCTATAAGGCATTTTGAGCTTTATTTTTAGCACGATGCTTATCTCAACATCATTTATGACTCACCTAACAACTTATTAAACTCTACAATCTCTTCTTCTAGCCTCTTACAAAAGTATCAACAAGTTCAATAATATTCACATGCCTCAATTGTAATATAGACCCATCAAGTCTCCTTCAAGAATCTAAGGAATTATCAACAATCACAGATTCAATCTCTTCTCCATCTATGAATCTATGAACATTTTGAATCAAAGTCATCACTTTGAGGGGCTTTAATTCTAGAGTAAGTAGCTTGGCCCAAGGATGATGAGCCTCATTTCCTTTGTCTAGTTAGTCTTGAATGGGGATCTTCTATAGTAGGAATATTTGAATGTTGCAAGTTGTTGGTGTGGTATGGAACTAGGGAGTAGTGAACGAAGGGGTCAAGCATAATGTTATCCCTAAGAAAGGATGGGAAATATGGATGTCACCGAGGAGGAGTTGACATGGAGGGAAAACTTCAAGAATCCTATTTGGGGAAGGTGAATGGAATATTATTAAGGTATGAGCATCATGGGGCTCTAAGGTGGCTATGTCAAGGATGATGATTGAGTTACATGAGGTGCTCTTTGAGGGAAGCATATACTCCAATAGGGCGTTTTCTATGTTGACAATTGAAGAGTGATAATTTGATGGGATTCTTCTATGAATTGGCCCAAGGTAGGGGTTTGTCATCATTAGTTGGTGGTAAAATGGTGGAATACAACACTAGGTGGCCATGAATGGGGTAGAGTGTGTAAAATTTGTAAAGTACATCCTATAATGAGGGATTAGGGGATCAAGGGAGGTTAGGTATAGAGGTTCATTAGGAAGTCTATGAGGTTTTTTGGGTGCACACATGTGTAATTTATGTACACTAGATGATCACAATGTAACAGTATATAAACTTAGACACACGTGCTTACTCAAAATAACAACCAACAGTCTCCCCTTCCCCACATGCATGTCCCACCCAGGAAGTGTGCCCCTTCTTTGCTCAATAGTCCTTCGGTTGCCCCACTTCCCTTTCAAGGCTTTAGCAATAGACCAAACATGAAGTCTCAGATCCCTATAGTTGTAATTTGGCACCTTGGGAAATCAATTCTCAGTAGTTCTCTCACCTCGAGAGAATGATCATGGGCCTGACAACCCGCTTCTTCCGTTCCACGGGCCTGATAACCTGCTTCTTCAATCCAGCGGGCCTGAAAACCCCCTTCTTCAATCTAGCTCCCGAGCTAACCAACACAAGTGCATGTACCTCGTTCCAGTCCAATACCATCAGGTACAATTCACAACTTCCTTCCTGAAGGAAAATCCGACAAAAAAAATGATAATCCCCCCCTTTCGCACTATGTTCCCAAATATATACATGCATGTGTCTTTTAAGACACTTGGCACCCAAGGGACTCTCTTGTCCTTACTTTACAACTTATGATATATTCATATCCATTACTTTAGCTTTAAGGAATACTAATATAATATTCCATTGGAATTAAGTCCCCAAGCTTAGTCCCTTCCTAGACTCTTAGCCCCCCCACCCCCCTTCCCTGTCTAGTCGAGTTTAACCCCCCATACTCATTTGTGGGTCAGTCTGCAGCAATGATGTACTTTATTAATAATATGCATGTTTACATATTACAAAAAATAGGCTCATTGGCCTTTAACATCTAGGCTCTTCGGCCTAATAACCGCACAGGCACCCTGACCCAAAATATCCTGGCTTACCAGCCTATATGTTCATCTACATTTATATGTACAATTGGGGTTTGACCTAGGGTATTACATTACTAAGATGGACAAAAAACCTAATGATTAACTAGCTTCCTCATCAATGCATCTTGAGGCCTAGAAGGGCCAATTAGTATATTGTTCTTTGGAGTTGGGGCCTTCTAAGGCCCAAAACCCTTGTTCTTGTGAACCACATGTGTCCATCCTCATTTGGTATCATGGTTGAACTGGGGACCATTATGATTCTATGGGTTTTGCTTGAGAGTGCCCCCCAGAGGGTGGGCCTAGTGCAAGAACGAGCAATCTCAGATATGGTGGTTTGGAATTTGATGAAAAAAAAGGGTTTGGGAGATCAATATAATGAGCATACTGAAGAATCATCTTATCAACAACCCTAATAAGCACAAATTTAGTAAATTACTTTGAAAAATAAACCTTAACACATGCACAATGCTCTAGCCCAGGGTTGAAGTACCTCTCTGGTTCCCAATATATGAACCCGCCTATTGGGGCCAAAATGCATTCTAGAAACAACCATAGATTCATTGGAAGGATCAAGAACTCTACACACACATGGTAAGACAACTGAGTTTCCTAGTCAGTGGAGAATCCTTAAGACCACGACGAAAAATAACCGACACTCTTTTTAAAATTCATGGCCCCATCCTGATAAGCTTAAAGACATGGATCTCTTCAATATATTGGTACAAAAAAAAACCTTGTTCAAGCTACATGTATGGGCACAATGCTACTCATGTGACTCCTAAACCTCTCAGAAACAATTAGAATAGAAGTTTCAAATGAGACATGCCCAACAAAAAACCTAAAAGTGTTTCCTCCCTAAAAATAGTACAAGTAGAATCATATTCATTAACAAGAATATTAGTAAAAAAATCATCAAAGTTGGAAGCATCATTACCTCGTGAACCACCTTCGCAAGGAATGTTCAAGAAGCCTTGGGAGGTACCATCATTGTGACCATCAAAGCCCTTCGAAACTATAAGAGCATTTTTAGGGGAAGGGTTTTCTATATCAAGCTCCCCTAAAACCTTATGTCAAAAGTAACATCCTGTCAAGGCTAGCAAGGTTGGAAATCAATACAAAAAAACTAAAGTTAATACAAGGAAAGAACACCATATCACAAACCTTACACTATATCCAAACCCAAATAACTGTCGACTCGTGAAATTCACATCAAGATAGTAAAATTTAAGGAGGCAAACTAAACCAATCACAAATAATCACTATACATTAAAGGAATTTGGGATTATTTAAAGTATAATAAAATATTACAGAGTGTGACAACCTCCCCTTCACATAGCCCGAGGGAGGTAGTGAATGACAACTATGTTGCAAGAAACGTGACAAGGGGCCATGTTTCTATTGCCAACAATTGGAATTGGGTTTCCAAACATGAATGTCATTTTCAATGCCCCAGTTTTGGCACTCCAATTGTGACACCCCCCATCATGTTTTTGACAACTCAAAATAAGTTTCCAATTGCTAAGTCCTATTTCAGGGCCATTTCTCAGCCTATAAAAATAGTATAATTAAAAAAAAAAACATTGAGGAGAGGTTGTTCAAAATTTCTTTTTTAAATAAAATGCTTCCTCATGTTTGGTAATCAAAAGAGAATTTCATTGATATATGTGAGGAAATACTTATTTGTTCATTTAGTTAATTAACATGAGTTCTTATTTGTTCATTTAGTTAATTAACATGAGTTCTAAACATGTTCTAGGTCCCAATCAACATGATCCACTAAAGCAAAAGAACTAGATATAGTCTTGAATAATATATGTTTCAAATGATATCCATCATTAAATGTTCCCCAAAATTTATACACCAACTTTCTAGAGCAAACATTGCCCTTACGAACAAATCTATGGTGTTGATTCAAGTTGACTCTATTAAATAAATAAAAAAACTATAGTTGTCCTCTTGGAGAATATGTAATTTATATATTGAGCTAGGCCAAATAGCAAGTAATCCTATGTGTTATTCTTTATAAAAGGATAAAGGGCGGTATTTAAAAAAGAAAGTTTCAGCTTTCATTAATATTACTCATGTGCTTAGGGTGGGGCTTCATGTTTCATTTTTGTTGCCATTGAAGGTCCTTCTCATTCTTGATGTTTGCCTTCTCCATGACCAACTATTTGAGGGAAAATGGAAGTGCTCTCCACTAAATTTTCCCAACACGTAGTTGATAGGGATTCTACTTCTTATTTGACTTCAACACAAAGAATAAGATGCTTCCTTTAATTATTAATGTAAATAAATAATGTACATATTAAGCATTGAATAAGATGCTTCCTTTAATTATTAATGTAAATAAATAATGTACATATTAAGCATTTTATTAAAAAAAAAAAAGGTTGCATAACAACCACCACCGCAAGCTAAGTCAAAGCTAAGTAATCCCCTCTATCAAAATCATCCAAGAGTGTTATAAATAACAAAGGTACCAATTGAGCATACAATAATGATACTAAAAGCAATTCCACTGGCACAAAACATTAAAATCAATAAGGTATAGACTTCCAACGCACACAACCAAATGCAAATGTATAAATATTCATAACTCAGGCAACCAAAGGGCTAAGGCCCACCTCAGGTGGTGCATTATCATTATCCCTGGGGTGGGCCTTCATCCATGATTGACTAGCTTTGGTGTTATGAATATAAAAGAACATATAAAGATATAAGAACATAGAACTTAGATTATAATGTAAAAATCACATGTAATTATTAAAATGAACAATTCATAAAAACACAATTGTGCATTCGTCATCGTCATAGGAATATAAATGTCATACACCCTTATTCATTTAAGCCTTCAATCATATTTTCACATATTCAATACATTATATTTACTCTATATGGATTTGTTATTGTTGTTCTATTTATTTTGGATATTTAATACACAAACCACTTGTTCATCACATTTTGATCTTGTTCATTACATTTAGATCTGAGATAATAAGTCCCCAACCATCATTTCCCTTACTAGGCACCTTGTGAGGCATCTCAAGCTCTTAAAGAACAAAGGAGAGCCACAAGAGCTTATAATTCTGGTGTTGTGGCAGAGATGGCCAGTTATGTTGGCTTCCCCCCCTCCTCTCACCCATGGCCCAATAAACTCTATTTCATGGCCTTCCCATAGGCCTTGAGGATTGTCTAAAATGGGTTGAAGAGTCGAATGGCATCTCCCTACTCATGTCAGAGGGAGCAACTTCCAAACACTCTAATAATCTAAACATACATGTTGTCATAAATTAGAAAGTGCCAGGAAAAAAACTTATTGGGTTGTGCCTTATTAAACATGGCATCATTTCATCTCTTCTAAACGAGAAAAACAATTCAATTACAAACTAGCTACCCACACTCTACAATATTGAGACTTACATAGTATTTTGTAGGCAAGTAGTTGTGCAATGAACCATACTCTTTGGTCATTGATCTCTACAATCACCACTCTTTTGTATCCCCTGCACATGCCATATTTGGCATAGATCTTTGCATACATTGCATCCTTATCCTTTAGCACTTTAGTTGGATCATCGCCTTCAATGGGGAGGCACGAGACTAGGTGCATAACATCAACGTCAATTGGGTGTGGCTTGTTGAGCCAGAGGAATCCACCATGCAATCAACTAAACATGAATTAGGAACACACGCTAATGGGCGAGCCTTGGCCAAAATATGGGCAGTCAACCAATGTCAATATACCTTCTTGCTTGAGGGGTTTGGCTCATTCTTGGGTAACCACTCGCTATTTTTTGTTTCTCCCCCAAAGCATCTGTGAGTATGTGTCAAAGCATAGCTATGAGAATTGAAACTCATCTCATACATTGTAATCTACATATCAAAGTCAGGGAACTTTTCCCACTAGATGGTCAATCAAACTTACGTTGGTTGGTAGTTCAGGCTCAAGCACATGTTGATCCTTAACCGCCTAGATTTTATTTTGTGCATGGGTTTGACTTGGGGAGGCTATTATCCTTGTGAAATGTTGAACGCCTATGTGTTCCTGTGTTGTGACCTCCTACTAGGGAGCTATGTTCTAAAATGGTTGTGGAAACTGTGCTTAGGAAGGGCCACCTGTACTGAGTTTGCACCTCAAATTCCCTAACTTCTAACATTCTTGTTGACCTGGGCGCTCTATGCTCCACTCTTGCACTATATACTTGACTTGTTGTGTGTAAATAATGAAGCGAAGGATAGATTTTGAATGTTAAATACTCAGTATGTGACTTCCCACCCACAATACCTAACAGTTGAGTTTCCCTTTGAGGTTTGTACCCATCGTCCAGTGTATCCTTTACTGCCATAAATGTCATGCACCATGGGGAATTATTTCCATAATTGATTCCCATTCCCCGAGCTACCATCACCTATCCAAGTGCTAACTACCCACATCTCCATCGCCATATACGCATGTGTCTTAGTAGCCAATTGTCATGTCCTGTTGTTCCATTCTTTGGGTTGTGCTCTGGCATTTAGACCTTAATCGCCTTCGAATATTATAAACCCTTCTTCAAGTATGAATTTTATTGTCCCAATTTATTTGTCGATCCATCTAATCCACCTATTTATTACGCCGGTTATGTATAATCTACTTAAATCCTATTCTACTCATGCACAATGTTTGTCTACTGTGCAATCTCGCCTTATGCAGGGTAGGTTATCCCCATGCATCCAACCTTGGAAGGTCATAGCGCTTCTTTAGTCAAACTTGGTTTATACTCCCTTTCCATGGTTGTTCATCAGATCCATCTACTTGTACCCTGCCAGCTAGACCATTGTACCAACTTTGGGATGGTTTTGATCTTTGCGCACACCACTTATCTGGGGTCGAGCTTGCTAATGGTGTATGGTGCACATATACAACTTTTGGCATGATGCACTGGGGTATTATTTGAACCTCTTACGCATTAGGACTATTCATGGCTATCCAATTCATTTCACAAAAACAACTATTCTCCCGAGGGTCATCAATACCCTTGTACCTACTCATGAATGCAATGTAAGTCGTGGGATGGAACATGACTTTTATATATTATACCACTTGCACCCATTCCTATATATTTGCATAGTGCATCGCCCACCAACATGTATTTGTTACATGTAGGTGTTACTTTGACTGTTGCGTCCATGGTCTATATCCTTTGGGTCCACGGGACCAACTCTTCCATCTACACCAGAAATGTGGCCCTTGGCCCTGTACCATCAAATATTGGCACATCACATAACTTCGATCCAATCCACTGCACTTCCTTTGTAACTCATGCACATATTTTGGTTGAAACCTCATACAACTTATTCTTCCATCTATCCATATCATCCTCCGAATCTGTGTCATAGTTGCGAACACTTCTCCAACTCAGTTCACTGTCAACTATTGGGTTGACTTAGTCCCCACGTATTGTGATATTACATATGTTCTCAATGATGGAACTCTGGGCATCCTCATTCACAGACTCATTATATATGTCGCCCTCGTTCGGATCCAACGATGCAATAACGTGCAAGGTGTTTGTTTCAAAGGACATATGTCGCTTCTTTATGTTCAACACCGCATTGTTATCAAATTCCTAGTTAATACGCATGAAGAGTTGAGATAAGGAGGAAAGTGAAACAAAGGAATGGATAAAATATAACAAGGGGTGAAGGACGAGGGGTCAAAACCAAGATGAATATAGAGGAAACTACACCAGGAGGGTGTGTGAGAGAAAGTTCTGTTGATCTGGATTATTTTCGACACGAAATGAGAGCGGAGATATAATAAAGAAATGTACAGAGATATATTGAATATCCAATATTATAACAGAAATGTATCGGAGATGCAACCATAAACACATAAATACAGTAATACACAATTTCTATTAATGAGCGAAAAAGTACAAAGACTGTAAAATACAGAGTGAAAGACTCGCTATAATGGTGGCAGCTTATCTTTGAGAAGAGATGTGACGGATACCTGCATTCGCAAGTAGATGATTTTACAATGAGGCTCCAAAGGAATTTTTTATCATAAATAAAATAAAAAACCCTAACCCCGGAAGATGAAAAGCCAACAATTTTGTGGACCCTGTTTTGGGTAGTTTGGTGTATCAACTTCCCGGGGGTGTAACTTTGGCATGCGTTCTCCGTTTGGGGCACACGATAGCTCGTTGGAAAGGTATCATAGAGGAGATTCATTTTGGGTGCTCAATCAAAGCCTTCAGCTATCATTGGGAATCTCTATCCTGAAAAATCTTCATTTAGGCCCTCAAAATGGCCCTAGAAGTTAAAAACTGCTAAAAATAGTAAATTACCAAAATTGCCAGAAAATTGTTTTAAGCTAGTTGGAAAAGGTGGGTGGCCACCAATATCCACCTGGATCAATCCTCTCTCCTTAGGAATCAATGGTGTCCATTGCGTTGAGTGCCCGAGGGAGAGGGAAAAGCGTTTGTTGAATCTGCATCTTGATGAGCTGCTTGCCTTGTTGGAGAAGTTGCACTGCTTAGCTTGTTGAAGGTTGTCACGAACATGTGGCTGGAAGGGTTGGACCTTTTTAACCAGTCCGGTTACATGAGATGCCTATGTGTAGAAGGAATATTTACACTTTGTTGCGACCTTGTCGACCTGCTTCTGTTGGATAGAAGGTTCTTGGGTCGAGGTTGTAGTGGTTACAGTATCCTTCTGTTCACCTTTTGAATAGATTGTGAAGAAGTCAAATTTTGTAGTATGAGATACTACCTTGCGGCACTGTTTAGGTGGAACAATAGTCAGAACTACCTCTGGTATTCTGTAGAGATGACCCCCCAGAGAAACAATGACACTGCGGAGTCGAGACTCATAAACAACACGGCGCTTCCACATATATGGTTGGCCCAAGAGAACATCACAGACATCCAGTGGGAAAACACCACATAATACCTCATCCTTGAAGGGCTGGATGTCGTATGAAAATCAAAACTGTTGGCTGACATGGATATCTCGTCCCTGGTGAAGCCACTCAATGTTGTATGACTGTGGGTGTGGTGTTGTCGACAATCCCAACTGTTTGACGACCTCTACTGAGATGAGGTTCTTCTAGCTTCCGCTATCAACAATAAAATTTAGCGAGCTCCCCTTCACCCACATATGTGAATGAAAAATGCGCTCCCCCTCTTCATGATCTATTGGTTCATTTGATTGAATTGTTGCGGTCACGACAATAGCAGTGGGGTCTACGTCGATGATCTGTCTTCTGTCAGTCTTTTCTGAATCAAGTTATGAATCAGGGTTCGGGTCCTTGTCTTTGATTTCGGCCACCAATGACTGTTTTGAGAGACATTCATTGGTGTTGTTCCAGGGGATTTTGTGGAAATCACACCATTTTTCGGTGTCCTTGTTCGTCTTCCCGTGATCCTTCTTTTCCTGTGGCTTGGATTGGTTTTCGGGACACTGTTTGTTAGGGATGTCTTTATCATACTTTGGTTGTTGCGGATTTGCAGACCCGAACTCCAGTTTGTTCTGGTGCTTAAATTTCTGCTCGATTTTAACAACATATCGATAAGCAACACCGAGTGATGAGATGTCCAAAAAATCCATTTCAGTTTGGATGTATCTATGTATATCCCCACGGTATTTCAGAACCAAATGTCGTTCAGAGTATTTGATACCCAGCTTGGTACGCAAGGTATAGAAAGTATTGGTGAACTCCAGAACTGCTTGGCCCCTCTCTTGCTGCAATGTGGTCCATCTCATGTACTGGTCCTCATAGTTTCCAATAGGGTAATACCATTCCTTTACCACATCCACAAAAAAATCCCAAGTGGGCTCGACCCCATATATTCCAGACTCCTCTGTGGAAATTTTCTCCCAGTAAGTTTCCCACCAATGTTTGACATGGGGGAGAGATTTAAGGAGTGCGAAGGTGATCTTTTCCCTGTCGGAAAAATTATGAACAGAGAAATAACCTTCTAATAGATTTAACCATTTGTCTAGGGCATCTGCATGTATCTAACCTTCAAATATGGGAATATCAAAATTAACCTATACCTTGAAAGGAGAGGTGCTTCTAAAGTGGTTGTTTGATGAATATGCACATGTTTCTATCGGTAGGCGTTGAAGGATGTGGGGAAAATTCTCCATCATTTCCTCCTCTGTCGCGTGAGAGCTTGCTCAAGCAACAGATTGATAGAATCGTCTGCTTCGTCATTTTTATTTTCTTCTTCCATGGAGGGTTTCTTGGGCGTGCGAGAGCGATTGTCTTCAAGAGAGAAAATATCGAGACCCAACTTGCTATACTCGGACCTCGTCAGGGACATGCATTGAAAAAACGATCAAGAGAAGCCTGCTCTGATACCACTGATCCAGATTATTTTAGGCACGAAACGAGGGTGGAGATATAATAAAGAAATTTACAGAGATATCTTGGATATCCAATATTATAACAGAAATGTATAAGAGATGCAACCATAAACACATAAATACAGTAATACACAATTTCTATTAATGAGCGAAAAAATACAAAGACTATAAAATACAGAGTGAAAGACTCGCTAGAATGGTGGAAGCTTATCTCTGAGAAGAGATGTGATGGATACTCGCATTCAAAAGAAGATGATTTTACAATGAGGCTCCAAAGGAATTTTTTATCATAAAGAAAATCCAAAACCCTAACCCCAGAAGATGAAAAACCAATAGTTTTGTGGACCCTGTTTTGGATAGTTTGGTGTATCAACTTCCTGGGGGTGTAACTTTGGAATACGATATTTGTTTGGGGCGCATGATAGCTCGTTGGAAAGGTATCATCGAGGAGATTCATTTTGGGGGCTTAGTTAGAGCCTTTGGCTATCATTGAGAATCTCTATCCTAAAAAACCTTCATTTAGGCCCTCAAAATGGCCCCAGAAGTTAAAAACTGCTAAAAATAGTAAATTACCAAAATTGCCAGAAAATTGTTTTGAGCCAGTTGGAAAAGGTGGGTGGCCACTGATATCCACCTAGATCATTTATTCCCAAGAGAAATGAAGAATAAGAGAGGTTTTCAAAGAGACGTGACATTAGGAGGAAGGTATCGAGAGAGGATATTAGTAGTGGGAGTAGGGTTGAAGAAGACAATTTTATATACCCTTGGTTGATAAATATGAGGTCACATCAGAGGAATATGAGACGCAGAGTGGCAATTCCAATGCAAAAAAAATGGCGATGGACCCCTTTGATAAGGGAAAGAGGCCTTAGCAATTGTGACTGGACTTGCACGACTACAGGTAGGAAGCTCTTTGGGATCCCTCATAGAATATCATGAGAGAGTATGAAGGAACCCCCTCTTTGAATCACCACCCATGCACATTTTATATCAAAAGGAAGAACCCAAAGAGAGTGCAGAGATGAGATAAGTAGAAGTCAAAGAAGTAGAATAAGAGATGAGTGAAGGAGAAAATGAAGTCAACAATAGTTCGCAAGGAGGAACATCGATATCAACAATGACAAGTAGTAATCAATAAAGAAGACAAGGTGTCTAATCAAGTATGGAAAACCAAGACTCAAATCTGAGCCTTCTCGCATTTCATGGGATGAGAAGAGATGATGCAAAACAACATTGGTTTACATGCGAATCTATATGGTCTATGAAGAGAGTCACTGACGAGGCATCCAAGATTGTGCAACTGGAGACCACCTTCAAAGACAAAGATCTTATGTGGTACATGAAGTACAAGGCTACTGCGCCATTGCGATAATCTAGGTCCCTGACTGAGATAAATTGATATTTACCTAAGGAGTTTCAAAATATTAAGTCAGAATCACAGTGCATCACTAAGATCAAAGAAATCAAGAAGCATGCTGGAGAAACTGTGTGGGACTATGACCAATGGTTCAAAATATTGTTAGACAGACTAACCTTTCATATCCAAGATGTCCAACATAGAGAATGGTTTATTGTAGCACTCCTAGCCCACATCTACGTCCTTCTCACCCAACAAAAGATGACGATTCGAGCAGAGGCCATGGAGATTGTGATGCGCCTAGAAGCTATGCCAGGAGGTGGCGAAACATCAATAGGGTTGACACATGTACAATATCAGCTCGCAAACATCACCATGCAATTACAAGATATGGATAATGCTAATATGGTGTGGGAGAATGTGTGGTGTTCTACGTGTCAGACATAAGGTCACCATAGGAACGAGTGTCCTACACTGAGGAGTTACATGGCGATGGACATGTCGAATCCGTTTTTGACCAGACAACAGAGCAAGTGGTGTGAAATTTGTAGACAATGGAGCCATACACCTCCCCATGGTGTGAGATTTCTAGACAATTGGGGACATATACCTCCTGACAACAGAACCATTTGTTGGCTCTATCATTCGTTGGGGGTTAAAGACTCAGGGTACAATAAGACTTTACCAACAAAACCCCATAGGCATTGGAATATTCAATATTCAGTCAAGGACCAAAGAAGGTCTCACCCGAGACATCGTGAGAATCACATAGACCATTGGCCTTGTGCAATATGTGAAGGAACAAAACATATAGGAAACCGTCATTAGCTAATCATTCATTCATTCATCATGCGTAGAATAATATAACACAGACATACATTCATGTCAGAACTCATTAGATGCAGAGATGTGCTCAAGATATACTCATCCATTTCATTCATTCAATACAGTAAAACACAATAGGGTCGTAGCCTGGTCAAGATACATTAATAGTCAAGGACATAAGTAAGACATTTTCTCAGACCTCGATCTACTTTCTCTCTCATGCAAAACCCATACATAACAATAATTAACAACTAATCTTAATTCAAGCTTTGGCTCATCTCTCTCTCTCTCTCTCTCTCTCTCTCTCACACACACACACACACACACACACACACACAATAATGAACTCCCTCTTTACTCAAAATCCCAACCCCTTACATATCCACATGCATTCCCCCATATCTTTCATGGAGTGTGGCAATCATAACTAACTTGCTCGCTCATCCATAACCTCGACCATGATCAGTCATGTTGTTACAAAATTAGTTATAATGATTCATGAAGATCTTTTCATATCTATCCTGCATGCGGTATCTTCAAGTCCTTGCACACAATACAAAATGGGTTGGAGCACACAGTGAAAAACTGGACATGTAGTAAAAAATGGGTTGTTGCACACAGTAAATCCTTGGTCGATGCAGACTCTGAGACTTGTCACCACACAGTGCATTGTCTTGAGCACACACACATTGTTGAATTGTGGCATGTGTGCAGTCTTCAAACCTTAGGTGCCAATATTCATCAAACATCTCACGAAATACAACTGTGGAAAGAGCCTTATCACAAGCTAGTTTTTTTTCCTTGCAACAATATTAAGACATCAATGCATAGGTGCCTAGTGTTCCTTTGTAATTCTTCAAGATTTAATTACCACTGAATAATAAGCTGCAAACTCCTAACCAAATAACTCCTGGTCAGTGAGATAGCCATTCATTATCTTAAAAGCATCCAAATTTTCATCAGCCTCATTTCCTAATAAATTTTTGTAAAAATCCTTGGTAGGCATATCATCTGTCTGAAGAATGTTACCCCCTCACATATAGTGGTAACGAGAGGATATTTTTTCTCTCATGATCCACATCACAAATAATAATTCCTATGCTGACATTCAGGTTTCTCCACAAACAATTTCCCATAGATGCCTTCTACTTTATACTCAACTCACTGACATCAGATGATATGGTGCATGATATAAATGATGTATCTTGTTTTGATGCTCCATATTAAGTGTAATGCTCAATGTTTTTGACATGAAAATAATGATCATGGGTTGAGTCGGATGATGGATCATGATGCTTTGTATTTACACCTTTTTCCTTGTTCCATCTTGGTGGTCATCATCATTTCCTAGTCAAGTGTTGTCACTCTTTGGAAAATTTGTACAATTTGGGGGCCTCGATAGGGGTAACATGTCCATATCCCAATCCATATGTAACATGCTCAATCTTTCCCATCTCTGTTATCCCTCCTTTTGGGTTGATTGTCATATATCACCTGTAAAGGTTCATTCCTCATAATCCCATTAGAAGAAGGAGCTAGTTTCTTGGGAAATACTCCTTTTCCTAGGAACTGACACACCTACCCTTACCTAAACTTGAAAAATTGTATAAGTTTATGAAATAGTGTGAAGTTTGAAGAGGATACTTATTGTGATCTATCTAGTGGATTTTACATTGACATGACTCATTTTCTATGTTACATTTGACTTGTGTACATGCCTCTAGGTTGATGGATACATTGGACCACATGAGCCCCTCCTTGGATGATGTACTTCACATGCATACCCATTTGATTGAGACTTGTTCCTTTAGAGGATGTTGAGGGGATACTAGCACATTTGAGGGAGGTTGTCCCACTACTTAAGAGAGGTTGTTCCACATATTTTAGAGGACATTGAACCTTATGATGACATGTCTCCCTTGTTGAGACATCCTTGCACCCATTGTATATGATTTGACACCATGATGATGGGATGTTGCACCTTTACATGATGATTTGGCACCTATTGATGAGACGTCGCACCTTTTGGGGCATGATATGACACTTGATGATGAAATGTTGCAATCCTTGGAGGAAACATTTCACTTTTGGAGCCCCTACACTTGATTTATGAGTGAACCATCCACTTATTGAGGCCACACATGCCACATGTGTGAGATGGAGCATGCATTTATGAGGGATGTATTGTCTCATGATAACATTTACTTCATTTTTAGGCATCGTTGAGGATCTTAGTGACCTTTCCACTCTTGTATCATAGATATTTTATGTTTGGTTTCCTTATCTCTAGTGTTTGTAAGAGATAAAAGAATTATTTTATGTTCTTAGGGCTTTTGATGGATGCGAAGGGTGCTTGATCTCTCATATAAATAAGAGAGGCACTTCTCACTTGTAAATCATTACAACTTGTGGAGAACATTACTTGCCTACTATGACTTCTATATTTTTGCTATGGATGGGTAACTAGAGCACCTTATTGAGGATGATGTTTTGTGGATAACTTTGCAACTTCTATGGATTTTCATGTCTAGGGTTTATGGATGAGAATGATTTATTGGGTAAGTGGTCTCTCTAAATCTTATTGGATTTTGTTTATAAATAATTATTAAGTGTAATTATACTTTTTTAGTGGTGGTGGTGCATTCTATTTATATTGTTCTTGGACAAATCCTTTCATTTAAACCATTGGAAGATTACTAGCAGAGTATCTTTCCTTGAATTGTCTTGAAGTTTGTAAGGTACTAGGTGGATTTTCTACGGTTTGTAGTGGACAACCCTAGATATCATCCTAGATCTACTTACATCCTCTTAAGGGAGGTCTTTGTTAACCCCATATGCCCAAAAATATTAGTAGGCACTAGTCTTCTCCCATCTAGTTAATCTAAAATTCAAAACTTCATTTTTGTTTTTATCAATGTTTTAGAGTAAATTCAGGGTTTTGTTTAGCTTACATTTAATTTTCAGCCAACAAAAGCCCTAGATGTCTAGGGTTTTCATGCATATTTTGGAGCTAAAATTAGGGTTTTCTTGCATATTCTTGACCTAAAGTCCTAGGGTTTTCTTGCATGTTTGACCTAAAATAATTTTATTGCATAAAGTTTGCCTTATTGATTTATATTGCTCCATAATTAGGGTTAAATGTCTTGTTTTAGTTGGTTGTTATAAGCCTTTTAATTTTCAGATTTTAAAATTTAATCAAACCCTAGATTTATTTATTACTTTAGCCCCATTTTCTACCGATTTATAACTTATTTTGAGGGCTAAATTGTATTGCTATTGTAACTAGTTTACTGCTGTAATTTCCTACTATTTATGCAAGTTTTACAACAACTATTGGTAATTTTCATATTTGAAGTGTTTGGGGATTGTTTTGCATGATACTGTTACTTGATAAACCCCCTAAATAAGCCTTAGAACACCTTTAACCAAATCTAGAATTTACTTTGAGTAACCACCTTATCCTTCACTTGATTGATACATCTCTTTGGTGGTGAATTGGTTAGATACTTAGGAGTTCTTAAACTTGATTTTGTCTTGCCTTAGGAGTCCTAAGTCCTACTAGGGAAGCCTCAATTGTGTTGGATTCATCATCCACTAAAACGAGAGAAGTTGTTTCCTAGGTGATAGTGGTGATCTCTTCCAATGTTCCACTAGTTTTGGCACCTTGTGAAGGCTTTGCACTAAGGTACTAGATTGTGTGGTAACAAAGCCAATGTAAGCTAGCACAAATATGAGCACATTGGCATGATGGATTTCACCTATTCGAGGATACAACATAGATTATCTTCCGACACTTGTTCTCCCTCATCAAAGGGGTTAAGCTGAAAGCCCCTTGAGACTTCCTCGAATTCTTCTCAAGTGGCCCTCTTCCAATTACCATTAAATGGCCACAATCTCTTACCCATAACCTTTCAAGAAGGCCACAAAACACCCAATAGAATCTTCCCTCCAAGTAATCCACCCATCCTCCCCACAAAGTCTAGGTAGAGGGTTCTAAATAGTTCTAATACATAGAACACACCTATGGATTTGAAGATGAAAACAATTCATGATATACTTGTTCTGTGCATACAAACTTTCTAAGCACCCCAAGAGATGACAACCCAGATAGGATGGTGATCAAAGAGAGTGTTAGTGCCATTAGCCCTTGGAAATTGGCCTCTATCAACATCAACATAAAAGGAATTTTGTTATGATAAAATTGCTCTATTTAATCCTTGCAAAATTCATTCTTATCCCCCATGAAAGTTATTCCAGGTAAACCAATCTCAATAGAAACATAATTTTTAAGAAGATTGGGATCATACAACCCTAGTAGGGCCTTGAGGACCATCCAAGCTTCCATTTCACCATATGGTACCCTGATAGGTAAGATCCCTTCTTATCTTCTTGATTCTCCACCATAATAAAATCACCACAAATAAGCCATGAGACATCTAGAATCTCATCAAGCATCAAAAACCAAAACTAAGCTCCCTCATAAATATCATTAGATGCATAAATATTGGTCAAACTAAGTACTTATCCATCAAGGTTCAGTAGCACCCAAACAAGTATCTACATTGGATCAAATCCCCAATCAACAACATGAGGGGAGATTAGGGTAGCAACCCCACATTTCTCTTTAGAAAAATTTGAATAAAAACACTTAGCACTTGGCCAAATGTCAGATAAGGTCGTACATAGTAGAAATCCAACAATTTTGTCTTCTTGTAAATGCATGTTGTCCATCTCGCCGATCAAAGACAATATTTGACAAAATGCATGTTTTCTACTACAATGAATCAAACCCCAGATATTTCATGAGGCAATTTGTGTTGAGAACCTGTTATTTCATGCATCTCTTCCTCATTATCTCTAAGGTTATCAAGAGAACCAAAGGAGTTGTTCCTTACAATAAGATTACGTGGGATAATCTAATCATCCAAAGTGAAGCACAATTCCTCCTCTTGAGGATCAATAAAAAACAACAAAGAGAACAACCTGTGAGTTCCCCCACCTTACTAAGATGGACAAAAAACCCGATGAATAACTAGCTTCCTCATCAATGCATCTTGAGGCCTAGAAGGGACAATTAGTGTATTGTTCTTTGTAGTTGGGACCTTCTAAGGCCCAAAACCCTTGTTCTTGTGAACCACATGTGTCCATCCTACTTCAATATCATGGTTGAACTGGGGACCATTATGATCTTATGGGGTTTGCTTGAGAGTGCTCCCATGAGGGTGGGCCTAGTGCATGAGCAAGCAATCTCATATATGGTAGTTTGGAATTTGGTGAAAAAAAAAGGTTTGGGAGATCAATATAATGAGCATATTGAAGAATCATCTTAACACCAACCCTAATAAGCACAAACTTAGTCAGTTACTTTGACAAATAAACCTTAAGACACAGATAATGATCTAGCCCAGGGTTGAAGTACCTCTCTGGTTCTCGATATATGAACCCACATATTGGGGCCAAAATGCATTCTAGAAACAACCATAGCTACATTGGAAGAATCAAGAAATCTACCCACACATGGTAAGACAACTAAGTTTCCTAGTCAATCAAGAATCCTTAAGACCATGGCGAAAAAATAACCAACACTTTTTTAAAAATCCATGGCCCCATCCCGATAAGCTCAAAGACGTGGGTCTCTTCAATATATTGGATACAAAAAAAACCTTGGTCAAGCTACATGAATGGACACAATGCTACTCATGTGACTCCTATACCTATTAGAAACAATTAGAATGGAAGTTATAAATGACACATCCCAACAAAAACCCTAAAAGGGTTTCCTCCCTAAAAATAGTACAAGTAGAATCATATTCATCAACAAGAATATCAGTAAAAAATTCATCAAAGTTAGAACTATCATTACCTCGTGAACCACCTTCGAAAGGAATGTTCAAGAAGCCTTGGAAGGTACCATCATTGCGGCCATCAAAGCCCTCTGAAACTATAAGAGCATTTTTAGGAGAATGGTTTGTTATATCAAGCTCCCCTAAAAGCTTATGTCAAAAGTAGCATCCTGTCAAGGCTGGGAAGGTTGAAATCATTACAAAAAAGCAAAAGTTAATAGAAGGAAATTGTTGGATTACTGAGAGGGGGGGTGAATCAGTAATAAAGAAATCTAATCCTTTTTAACCATATAATGCAAGTGTTATATCAATGTAGCATTATCATCCAATATTTGCAGAGTAAATAAACAATGAACAAATGAACAATCATACACATACAGAGTACATCAGTGTTTTTACGTGGAAACCCAAAGCGGGAGAAAACCACATAATGTTTTTTCTTATATGTCTTGAAGAATTACATTCATTGGAAGCACCAACTTTCTTTGTTTTCCAGCTGCAACTAGAAGGAGGCTCCAACCCCCTAGCTTCTCAGGCTACAACCCGAGGGAATCTCCAACTCCCCAATTCTCTGGCTACAACCAGAAGGAGGCTACAACCCCCTATGTTCTCCGACTACAATCAGGAGGTGGCTACAACCACCTGTCCTTGCCCCGTCCAACCACCCTGACGTATAAGTAGAATGATGGAACCACTGTCACACTATCACTGTGAGATATACTATTGTAAACATGTACCAATCAACTTGCACCAAATAACCTGTACCAATAACTTGAACCATGCATCAACCTGTACCTCAACCTGTACCATAAACAAGTGCATCAACCATGCACCAACCTGTACCAAAAAACCTGTAATCAACTTATACCATAAACAAGTGCATCAACCATGCACCAACCTGTACCTCAACCTACAAACCTTCCTTAACTTTAACAACAAGAGACTAGCATTTTCATCAAACTTTACTTTAGTCTCACATGACTAGTTTTGGATTAGTCAACAACCCTAACTTGAAATAATCATAACTATGTACCTGTAATGAATAAAGATCTGAAAATAGCACAAAATGTTCTTTAGTGTTTTTTATGCAATTCCTCCAGGTGTCACTACTTGGAACCTCTCAAAAAAGGAATTATAGAAAAAATTACATACCTTGTTGAATTCTGGCTTATTCTAGAGAGCGAACTTGTAGAGCGTGCCCCACATGAAATATTTGTTGTATGGATCTGAAAATTTTACACAGAAAACTACAAACTGTACTCTAACCAACACATTTGGTCTTATTGAATTTGAATATGTTATGAAGAAGTTATGAAGTTTTTACCGAAACGCCTGTTTTAGACTAGTTTTAGGAGTAGCCAAAACCCCTATTTTCCACATAGTGTAACTCCAAAAATACAACGACCCACAAGATGAAATTTGTACCAAAGCTATTTGTATATGTTTCCTCAATGGCCTCCCAATTTCACAGTCTGAATCATTCTAGAAAAAAATTTATTGCCAAAATGGTGAGATGACCTGTAAATAACATACCTTAGAAATCATCATCAAAAGAATTTATCCTCCCTTGAATTTCAGCCTTCTTTACTTTACCTTCCCTCTGAAATTTAGCTTAGATATCCTTTGGTTACCTCAATCACGTGTAGATACTCAATATGCTCAAGTGTGATTAAAATGAGAGAGCCTTGCCTCTTATTTATACTCTCCAAGTAGCTTCCTTAGAAACATCTTCTAGGCCACTGTGTCCACATAGTCACCTATGTCCAACTTTGCCCAATTTGCCACTTGTCCATATATCTAATAGCCACTTGACCATTTAACCCATTTTCCTCATTTTAGGGTTAACCTTCTTATAACCACTTTTCATAATTAGAAAATTCTCTATTTACTTTATTATTTAAATAATCCTCCATGACTCTGTGACTTCACTTTATTATTTAAATAATCCTCTTTGATTTTGCCACTTCACTTTATTATTTAAATAATCCTCTTTGACTTTGTCACTTCACTTTATTATTTAAATAATCTTCTTTGACTTTTTTACTTCACTTTATTATTTAAATAATTTCTTCTTTGCAAGCACTTTGACTTCTTTGACCTTTTGGGGTTTCAAACCAATCATATGAGAGTCCTTCAACTTCGTAAGGCCATAACTCTCAAACCGTGAGGATTTATGTGACGTTCCACATACCATTGGAAAGAGCATGACATGTACTATCCATCTAGAATAGTCTTACCTGCAAATATATCAAAACTCATACCATTATACATCAAACAAACTTGGGTCCATTACCTAAACCTTTGTGCTACCAGAATTCGCTACTGGACTTTCTTCAAGGGTTGATATCAATGACAACCAACCCAATTAATCAACAGAAAGAACACCATATCGCAAACCTTACACTATATCCAAGCCCAAATAACTCTCGACTCATGAGATTCACATCAAGATGGTAAAATTTAAAGAGGCAAACTAAAACAATCACAAATAATCATTATACATTAAAGGGATTTGGGATTCTTTAAAGTATAACAAAATATTACAGAGTGTGACAACCTCCCCTTGACATAGCCCGAGGGAGGTATTGAATGACAACTATGTTGCAAGAAAACGTGACAAGGGGCCATGTTTCTATTTCCAACAACTGGAATTGGGTTTCCAAACAGAAATGCCATTTTCAATGCCCCAGTTTTGGCACTCCAATTATGACACCCCCATCATGTTTTTGACAACTCAAAATAAGTTTCCAATTGCTAAGCCCTATTTCAAGGCCATTTCTCAGCCTATAAAATAGTATAATTAAAAAAAAAACCATTGGGGGGGAGGTTGTTCAAAATTTCTTTTTCAAATAAGATGCTTCCTTATGTTTGGTAATCAAAAGAGAATTTCATTGATATATGTGAGGAAATACTTATTTGGTCATTCGGTTAGTTGACATGAATTTTTAACATATTCTAGGTCCCAATCAACATGACCCACTACAACAAAAGAACTAGATATTGTCTTAAATAATATATGTTTCAAATGATATCCATCATTAAATGTTCCCCAAAATTTACACACCAACTTTCTAGAAAAAACATTGCCCTTCAGAAGAAATCTATGGTGTTGATTCAAGTTGACTCTATCAAAGAAAAACAAAACTATAGTTGTCCTCTTGAAGAATATGTAGTTTATATTGAGCTAGGCCAAATAGCAAGTAATCCTTTGTGTTATTCCTTATAAAAGGATAAAGGGG
Source organism: Picea engelmannii (assembly GCA_009831015.1). Lineage (NCBI taxonomy): Eukaryota > Viridiplantae > Streptophyta > Pinopsida > Pinales > Pinaceae > Picea > Picea engelmannii. Next base: position 84,255 of record ML813673.1, read on the forward strand.
AGTACTTAAAAAATAAAGTTTCAACTTTCATTAATATTACTCATGTGCTTAGGGTAGGGCTTCATGTTGCATTTTTGTTGTCATTGGTGGTCCTTCTCGTTCTTGATACCTTTCTCCTCTATGACTAACTATTTGAGAGAAAAGGGAAGTGCTTTCGCTAAATTTTCCCAACAAATAGTTGATAGGGATTCTACTTCTTATTTGATTTCAACACTAAGACTAAGATTTTTATTCATGAAACGAGAGTCCGTCTAAAAAGCTGTATCGGAGGGGGCAATTTCTTGATGCAATCTGTTTCATAGACTATTTTTAACCTCTTAAACGTTTAAAATACTTTCTTTCTTTCTGTAAAAGCAGAACTGCTCCCCTCTCTTCTTTGGCCCGACGATAATAATTCAGCGAAAAATAGCGAACAAAGACAACAGACAAAGAGAAGAGAAATGAAGCTACTGGAATAAAATGAAATGATTTCCAGTACGGTCGTTATATCCCACACGTGCCACGTACATATGCTTAACATTATTGATAAAGGTCAGCGTTAACTTTACGAAGTATCTCCCGCTCTCTGCAGTGGAAGGATAACGCGCCCAGTTTTTTCCTATAAACAATTACTTAATTAACAAGCTAATCAAGAACAAATCATAAAGACTTATATATGATTAGTTGTTAAATAGATATTAAAGATATTTTCATTAATTTGATATACTAGAAAAGTAGATTAAAAAAACTGTCACTTAATTTTTTTTTTACAACTTAGATTAATAAATGTAAATAGATAATATTGCATCAGTTCACATTACTTTGGTGTGACGTGACAACCCCCAAGCTAACACACTTTCTAATATTCTATAATATTTTATATTATTTTCAATTCATAAAAGCATATAAAACACGATACAAGCAATAGTCTAGCACATTAAGTGTGATAGTCAAAATGCATACATAAAGTAAACTTCTTTCCAAGCATGCAAATTACACTAAAGACTAGCCATCTAAACATTTTTTTTTCCAAATCATATTATTTGGATATAATATAGGGAACTATTGAAGTGGAGCTATGTTAAAGAATTGTGTTTGGATATAATATAGGGAGATGTTGAAGTAGAGCTATGTTAAAGAATTGTGTGTGCATGGAGTTCTATGTTTAAGCTTAGTTTTTATTTCTTCATGTTAAGATTGAGTTATATGTGTCAATTCATTTTGAGATGGTTATTGAAAATGATCATCATTGTAAGATAATTTTTCAAAACATGTAACTATAACAAAGATGAATACAGTGGATGTTTCTCCATATTTGTGGATGGTATTTCTAGTAAACTTATTGGCATAGACTATTGTACCTAATCCTAGGGGACTTGAATTGAGCACTTGTTGGCATAAAACTAGCCAAATTCCCAACAACATTGGTAATGACCAATTGAGCTAACCCTTTGGGATTATGTACATTTTTTTTCTAAGGAAAACCTCACAATGAAACCTATGCAAACTTCTTTGTATTTCATATATAGTACCCAGTGCAAGCCTAACATCAAGTAAGACACACAACCTATTGCATATATCATACCTAGTGCAAGCCCCATATTCATGGATGACATCCCTAGTAAACCTATTGACATAGACTAATGTGCCTAATCCAAGGGGACTTGAATTGAGCACTTGTTGGCACAAAACTAGCCAAATTCCCAACAAATTGGCAATGACCAATTGAGCTAACCCTTTGGGATTATATACATTTTTTTCTAAGGAAAACCTCACAATGAAACCCCTAGGCACTTCTTTGTATTTCATATATTGTACCTAGTGCAATCCTAACATCAATTAAGGCACACTACAAAGACATACAACTCAAGCAGTTGACCCCGAGACCTCCTACGCGAAGCTCAAAGCACTCAATAGCTCAATCTATCCCATCGGGCTATATTTTGGGCTTATATGCAAATACATATACATATACAGACACACACACACATCAATGTGTGTGATATGTATATACATATAACCCCAAAATATAGCCCAGTGGGCTAACTCGAATACACATACATATATACATATAAATATATTTGTACATGCATTAAAAAAACAAATATATGTATGCGTGTGTGTGTGAGTGTACATATATATGTACATGTGTGTGCATGTAACACATACATATACACATACTCATATATCTATATATATATTACATATGTGTATATGTATATATATAAATATTTATGTAACTGTGTGTGTGTGTACACACACACATACATATTTGTGTGTGTATAAGCCCAAAATCGAGTTATCCCACCAACTCGCTATGTGTGAGCCTAAAATCAAGCTAGCCTATTGAGCTCTATTTTAGGCTTATGATACATATGAGTATACATATCCAAAATGTAGCTTGATGGGCTAGCTCTAGTGGTTCACTAATTTAAGCTTTATATAGAAGGTCTCTAGGTGAATTACTTGTTGTGTCTATTGTGTGCCTTATTTGATGTCCATATTAGGTCAAGCACCAATGGGTTTGCACTATAGATACCATCGATGAAATGCAAGGAATTGCTTGAGGATTTCCTCACAAGGAGTTTCCTTGGAACACACACACACACACACACACACACACTAGTTGAATACACATACCACCCTTATTAAGACAGAGCATCATTTAGATTACTATAACCACCGCCACTAAGAAATATCACTACCAACTAACTCTAATGTCCATCATAAGGATAAAGCACTACTTACATAACCATTGTATCCTTTGGACCATTCAAGATTGACTCATACAAATATTGTAAGGACACAAATATCAAACTAAGTCAATAAAACCTATACAACATCATCTAACCCCAAAATACATCACAACCTATTGATTACAATGACCTACCATAGGTCTTCAAAATGTGTAATACACTATAATTCATGTAACAAAACAATCATATTTTATATTCAATAATACATTATATTATCGATGGGTTTCTCATTATTGTTCTATTTATTTTGGATATTCAATATTTTGGATATATAAAGAAGTAAATAAAAAACTCTCACCCAATTATTTTACAACTTTGATTAGTCAAGTATAAATAGATAATATTTCCTCAGTTCACACATTACACACCAAAACAACCCCAAGCTAACACAGTTTCTAATATTCTATAGTATTTTATATTATTTTACAATTCATAAAAACATATAAAGCACAATACAAGCAATAGTTTAGCATATTAAGTGTGATAGTCTAAATGCATACCTAAAGTAAGCTTCTTCTTTCTGGCCATCCATAAATGTTTTTTTTTTTTCCAAATCATATTATTAGGATCGATATTGTTTGAATATAATACAAAGAACTATTGAAGTGGAGATATGTTAAAGAATTTTCTGTGAACAAAGTTTTATTGAAGTGGAGACATGTTAAAGAATTTTCTTATTGAAGTGGAGACATGTTAAAGAATTTTCTGTGCACAAAGTTTTATGTTCAAGCTTAGTTTTCATTTCTTTGTGTTAATATTGAGTCATATGTTTCAAATTCATGTTGAGATGGTCATTGAAAATTATCATCATTGTAACATAATTTTTCAAAACATGTAACTACAATAAAGATGAACAAGGTGGATGTTTCCCCATATTCATGGATGTCATCCCTAGTAAACCTATTGACATAGACTAATGTGTCTAATCCAAGGGGACTTGAATTGAGCGCTTGTTGGAACAAAACTAGCCAAATGCCCAACAACATTGACAAGGACCAATTGAGCTAACCCTTTGGGATTATATACATTTTGTTTCTAAGGAAAACCTCATAATGAAACCCATGAGCACTTTTTTGTATTTCATATATAGTACCTAGTGAAAGTCTAACATCAAGTAAGCACACAACCTATTGCAAGCCCCATATTTGTGGATGGCATCCCTAGTAAACCTATTGGCATAGACAAATGTGCCTAATAAAAGGGGACTTTAAGTGAGAACTTGTTGGCACAAAACTTGCCAAATTTCCAACAACATTAACAAGGACCAATTGAGCTAACCCTTTGGGATTATATGTATTTTTTCTAAGGAAAACCTCATAATGAAACCCATGGGCACTTCTTTGTATTTCATATATAGTACCTAGTGCAAGCCTAACATCAAGTAAGCACACAACCTATTGCATATATAGTACATTGTGCAAGCCCCATATTTGTGGATGGAATCCCTAGTAAACCTATTGGCATGGACTAATGTGCCTAATTCAAGAGGAATTGAATTGAGTACTTGTTGGCACAAAACTAGCCAAATTCCCAACAACATTGACAATGACCAATTTAGCTAACCCTTTGGGATTATATACATTTTTTTTCTAAGGAAAACCTCATAATGAAACCCCATAGACACTTCTTTGTATTTGATATATAGTTCCTAGTGCAAGCCCAAAATCAAGTAAGGCACACAACATAGACATACAAGTCAAGCAGTTGACCCTGGGACCTCCTACATGAAGCTCAAATCACTCAACAACTCAATCTATCCCATTGGGCTATATTTTGGGCTTATATGAACACACACACACACATGATGTATATACATATAACCCCAACATATAGCCTAGTGGGATAACCCACACACACACCCACACACACACCCACACACACACACATGATGTATATACATATAACCCCAACATATAGCCTAGTGGGATAACTCGAATACACACACACACACACACACACACACACACACACACATTTATAAATATATGTGTACATGCATACACAAACAAATATATGTATGTGTGTGTGTGTGTCTGGGTGTGAGTGTACATATATATGTACTTGTGTGTGCATGTAACACATACACATACACATATAGACATATTTATATGTGTATGTGTATGTGTCACATGCATACACACACATATATTTGTGTGTGTATATAAGCCCAAAATTTTGCTATCCCATCGACTCGCTATGTGTGTATGTGTGAGCCTAAGATTAGGCTATCTTATTGAGCTCTATTTTAGGCTTATGATACATATGAGTATACATATCCAAAATTTAGCTTGATGGGATTGCTCTAGTGGTTCATTGATTTAAGCTTTATGTAGAAGGTTTCTAGATCAACTACTTGTTGCGTCTATTGTGTGCCTTATTTGATATCCCTATCGGGTCAAGCACCAATGGGTTTGCACTAGATACCACCCATGAAATGCAAGGATGTGCTTGGAGATTTTCTCACAAGGGGTTTCCTTCAAACACACACACACACACATAGAGAGACTCTAGTTGAATACAATGACCACCCTTATTAATACAAACCATCATTTAGATTACTATAGCTACCGCCACTAATAAATATCACTACCAACTCACTCTAATGTCTATCATAAGGACAAATCACTACTTACATAATCATTGTATCCTTTGGACCATTCAAGGTTGACTCATACAAATATTGTAAGGACAAAAATATCAAACAGAGTCAATAAAACCTATACAACATCATCTGACCCCAAAATACATCACAACCTCTTGATTATAGTGACCTACCATATGTCTTCAAAATGTGACATACACTTTCATTCATGTAACAAAGAAATCATATTTTATATCAATAATACATTATATTATCATATATGAATTTCTCATTATTGTCCTAGTTATTTTGGATATTCAATGTATGAATCACTAGACTTTCATTACATATGGATTTGAGATAGTATGTCTCCAACCATGATTTCCCTTATTAGGTTTTGTTAGTCCCTAAAGTTGCACTCGACTGCTAAGGGCGAGCTAGGGCATCATTGATTTATTGCAAAAGCATTTTGAGGGTTTTATGATTGGTTTTTTTGAGTAAGGTGGTTTGAAATTGGTTTCAAGGTAACAACACAATATGAAAAACAAGATTAAAACACAGTATATCCCATTGAATGAATAATAGGTAAACACAAAGATGGATTAAACCAATTAAGAAAAAGGAAGGTGAAGCCTTCAATTTGTCAACTTCACCAGAATTCTTGCCTCAAAATATCATAAAGAAACAAGATGTTTAGCTTGATATCAAACTTGAAAAATAATCTTTACAGTAAATTTTTCACTGTATAAATTAACAATCAAGAATCAAAAGCATTGCAATTTGAATATGAATTCAAGCATGAATAAAGAAATAACAGAGTAGAAAAAGAGGGTCTAACCATCCATATGCCTTTGCTATTAAGTGTCAAATTGAACATAATGCCTTTACAATGTGCTTCACAAAAGGTCCCTTGGGTCTCCAATTTTTCCACCCCATTCCACTCATTCTACAGAGTTTATATAGAAACAATAGATAATAATCTAGATCCAAAAGAAATGGATCTGAAAACCTCCTCATCTATGTTTAGTTTCTTGTTTCAAATAATCAAGGAGAAGATCCAATCTAATCTCCAATTCGAATTGATGAGGTGGCTTGTCAACTACTCTCCATGAGATTTTTCAGGAAAACAAATCTGGTAAATTCCTGAAAAATAGGGTCCAACAATCAATTTGAATCTCTTAAATGGTGATAGCTGTACAAAAACTGAGAGAGGTTTTTGTGAAGGGGCATGTTCCCAACAAAAACCTCTTTT
>ML813674.1:60923-75158 GCA_009831015.1 Picea engelmannii
AAGCAATTTCTAGCAGGGGAGACTGTAATGTCCCCCACCTCTTGATGAAGAGGTTTTGAGAGACTCAGTAGTGTAGTCATCCCCACTAGACTATAGTCTCATGCATTTTGGGGAAAATTCAGCCAAACCTAATGTTATAATTTAAAGTTGACCTGAAAAAGTAAAAGGTAACTCACTGGGAGATTATAGCGTTTGAGGTTGAATTAGGAGTTGAACCTAAGGGTTAACTTAACTCAACAGAAGATTAGAAGGAGGTATAAAGGGAATCCTATGGCGCACTTCTCACTCATCTTGGATTATTATGCATTTGTCTTTTGGGCTCTTGAGCACACAGTTTTGAGAGTTTTGAGAATACAAACCCTAGAGAACAACTCTATGGTGAAAGATTCCACTCACCTTGTTCCAATATTGGTCTCGGGGATGAAATAATCCACCCACACAATTTTATAGTATTCACAGGTACCATCACCCATTCAAGAGAGCAATAGTCCATACCCTTGAGGGATTTCCATCAAGGGGCGCATCATTCCTTGGAGAGGAGTTCGATCCAAGTCATTGACATGGCTTATTGATAATCTAGCACCTGGGTATTTCTTGCAGGGCCTTGTTCATCATATTTGGTGTGTTTTGAGAGGGTTACTCTTGTTATATTATTATATGGATCTTTGGCACGTCTTAAAGAAAAGGAGGGCGCCACTATGATTCATATATACTCAGTTCGGAGGGGTTACACCTCAGATCTGACCCTGAGACTTCTCCCAGTAGCTTGTGGTGGCTCGATCTATCTTTCTGGAGAATTTCAGGGTATTTGGAGGCCTCCTTCATTAGGGCCGAAATATTGAGCTTGATAGTCTTCAGGAGGGCGCAGTCTTGCTTGAGGATTCAACAGTTTGGAGGAGCATATATTGGCATCGGGGTTTGAGGCTTCAAAGAGGGATTCTACTTGCCCCGATCTATCATTTTGTGGAGTTTGATGCTATTTGGAGGTCTTCTTCAGCTAGGCCGAAATATTATGTCTTTGCATCCATCCAGTGGAGCGTATATGCATTCATGGGGGTTTGGACTTGACCCTGGATCTATCTTGTATTAATTGTTATTATATATCCAGCCTTGGGGGCTTGCATCTTCTTTTCGGAGAATTTTGTAGCAGCCCTTATCTTATCTATTGGAGCTATCTGAGGATTATTCCAGATCTGCATCCTTCTTGTATCAAGTTCTTGCTATTTACATCAATAAAGGTCAGATTTTGTTTTTGGTTCCATATCTTGTGTTATCTTGTATCTTCATTGCTTCTCTTCAGATCTAAACTTAAATAATTGAACTTTAAACCCTAAGGCCAAAACTTAAAAGGCCAACCTGCAAATAAACACACACAAACAAGCACATCAATGGTCAGCTAGTGTTCCAAGAAAAAAATTGGCTTGGGAACATTACATTGTATCACAATTTTACAAACTAGTTTACTTGAAAGTAAGATGTGAGAATTTGTCCTCATTTCAGGAATATTGCTTTTGTTCATAAGTTCATAATAAATAATTAGAAATACTTATGTTAAGCTCAATTAGCATTTATAAAATCTTTGTGATATTTTAACTTCCTCTTAATTGTAATTTGGTCATATTTTTTATATTCCCATAATTAATACAAGTCTCAAAATCTCTAATTCAACATTTTTTTACTATACTATAAGGATGCATGAATGTCAAACTTAATCAAGAAACATGTACAAAAACATAAAAATATCCGATGTTACATGTTGTTAATTTTTGTTGTAATCGATATTAAGAATTGAATTAGCTATTAGGAGTCATAAAAATGATTTCTTACCCACAAATAAAAAGAGGGGATAAAGATAGGGGATAAGGGATAAAAAATTGTTATGATATACATGTTTAATTCAATTTTTAATTATTATATATTATATGTAATATAAAAATAATATACAACTTAATATATTGTATTTCATTAAGTTATAATTAATATATACATATAATATTTATTATATTATTTATAATATATTATATTTATAATATAAAATTAATATATAACATAATATATTATATTTATTATATTACATAATATATTATGTATTTGATTTTTATGTAATATGTTAAGTATATATTATTATATCGGTTTGGAGAGGGACTCATGCATTAGTTATTTAAGGTCCATGATGTTTTTCTGAAAAACTCACTTAAGAGGCTCATTTTAGATCTGAATATTTCCTAATTAGTATGTATGAACTCAAAATTAAAAACTATTACAATATAATATGATATGGTGGGTAACAAAAATGCATTTTAAAATTATGATATAAAATATTTGATATTTACAATACAATAATATATTGTTTTTAAAGTAAAAGTTCAAATTAAAATACTAAAAGTTCAAATATCATCTAGATTTACAACAAAAAAAACATTTATATCATTTACACATAACTTTTAATTATATCATCCAATCAAAAAATTAATAATATTTCGTATCAAATATTAAATACTAAAATATTATTATTTTAATAATTAAATTATTAAATCCACTATAGATTTGAAAACATAAAAGAAGTAATTAAAGAATAAAGCATGTATAATATATCACTCTCCATTGTCATCACCTTGATTATCTTCCTCGCTTGGCATGATAAAACTATTGTTCTCAAAAATATGTTTTGATCTAGGGTCATGTCTTAATACAAACCACCAATCCCTATCCAACACATCCGGGTAAAAAAACACTTGGTTGCAGTGTTTTGGGAAAACATAAGGCTCCTTAGCTTCATCCCACATCTTTTTAGAGTTGATACATATCATCCCACTATCATGATATTTCATTACATTATTCCAATCAAAGGTGTCCCCCCACTTGCACCTAAAAATAACACATTGGAAAGAAGAGAAGTCCACTCGAATCATCTCCTGTATCTTTCCGACGTAACCTAACTTCCCATGTATGATGTTTTGATCGCGATGTCTAGCACGACTAGATTGGTCAAAATCGACTTCCACTCTGTAGTGTTGTATCACGTGTCCACCATCGACATCCTCTATGTGAAAATCATGTCCATATGCCCACATAGATGGGCACAAATGCACATATAAAAAGTGAGCAAATCACAGTTTCTACATGTGTCTAATATTAACCCGACCATTAAAATATAAAATAACATAGTTGCAGTTACAATTCAAATGTGCATTACGAATTTAAAAATTATTTACACAAATAGATTATTACTGAGTTGTTGCAACCAATCCCTATGTTTAGTGCATCCTCTTCTTGTAATACCCATGTTTCCCGAGCTTGTAATTAATAATTACTTATTATTACAATGCTATGGCATGTAAACAATGTAAATGTATTATTATTGTTTAGATTGCCAACAACTGACTATGGGGGTGAAGTCTTGAAGTACTAGCCATGATATCACTAGAGGAAATAGTGAGGAAACATGTAGAGAGGGATGTCAGTACATGTTATAATTCCATGAGAGGGAATGGTGAGGGAAAAACATGACTAGTTGGGATGACCCATGCCAGGCAATACTCTATTGAATTAAAAGTGTTCCAAACCCAAGATTGTCCTCTGGCCTAGAAAATGCATTTTACCAATAAGATTGGTAGTTGAAATTACTCTTCAAAAATTAATGGAAGAATGGATTGAGTGCTCGTCAGGAAAATTCTGATCTAAATTAGGAATTTGGGGATCTGACCCATAGAATCTTGTTGGGTAAGGCAAGAAAATGACAGTGAATAAAAAGGAGCGTTTGAGGCTCTTTGGAAGAGGATTTGAAGAAGAATAGGAGAACAAAGTTGTTCTGGTTACATGAGAGAACAAAAAGAGGACTCCTCAGAGACAAAGGCTGTGAGCTTGATGTTGGGAAGCATTTGATAAACCTCGAAGAGGCTGTGATAGAGAGAGGATCTCTGATAAATTGCAGGAGTTTCCCTTAGTGATATCATGGCTTGGCATAGGGGTGTCCAGAGTGATAAGAGTGAATGCCTATGAGACTACGGTTGGGTGGAGAGGTGAAAACCCACAATCAGTTTAGTAACTGCATCCGATAATACAAATAAGAAATTCTCATAACCTGTGAAATTGAACTGTAAATTAAGACCGAATATCCTGTGAATATTTCAAGGATGTGCATGCCTATTTGATGATTAGAATGGTTTTTATATTGCATGATTGTGTATTTAAGCAAGTAAGGAACTATATGGTTTGAACATGCTTTGTACATGTAAATTCTTGAGCCTCCTGTAGTGGCTGGAATTAAAGGAAATAAACTGTGATCTTGTTGATTGTAGGCATGTTTATACTTCCAGTTGTATTGGTTTTCCTGGAAAAAGGAATATGAAATACATGACACCCCCTGAATGGAATGAAATGAGTGAGGAGACCAATAAGATATGGAAACATCCAAAGGAGCGACTGAGAAAAGGACCAAATACGTAGATATAGAGTCGAGATAAACTCTACGAGGCTACCCTAATCCTATTGATTTCCTTGAATTACCTTCCCTGTTGTGGAAATTCAAGTTTTGTAGATGAATGGAGCCTCCTTCAAACTAGTTGTCCAAGTAACTACAGGCTCATGCCCAAAGCCTTAACCAAAATTTGACCAAGAGCTAAGAGTGTAGCCCTCAAAACTTATCAAAAACCTCATATGACTAGGACCATAGAACCTAGCACTACACCCAACGAGAGCTAAGACTTCTGAGCTTCGAGGGTCCAAAGCTCTGGGATGTTGGAATCCTCATAATATCCAGATTGCACCGAAGGTGACCTATCAAACTGGTAACTTGATGAATGATCGACAAATGGCAATAAGTTACCCATGATCATAGGATTCGTCCCCTTGATAAAACCCAATCAACTTCTTGATCGCGAAGTAATGCGAGCCGTAGTTCTGAGGATATTTGAGATCTCCCTTGACAGTTGGATCTACATCGTGGCCAGTCCGACGTTGACCACTTTGGGAGAACAAAGGTGTTATAACACCAAAACCCTTGAATGCTAGAGTCGTGAAGTAATGTGGGTCGTCAATCTAAGGATCCTTCGGGACCCCTCTCAACGGTTTGATCGTGGGGACATGCGTATGACGTCGAGATCACATGGGGGGTCCCCATGTCGTGCAACGGTGGTTCCATGTGTGTTGGCCTTGTGGAATAGTAAATTAATGTTGGTGATCTGAGGCATGTGCCACACATTTTGTCAGCGTGTTTTGGGTTGACATGTGTCCCTCTAGAAGTGGCCTAACACTAAGACCGAGGGACCTTTGAAAATGAGTTGTGATTCATTGATCTAGGGGGTCCATTGAGAACCTCTCCCAACCATCTGATCAACTAGTGGAAGGATAACGTATATCACTCCGATGAAGTCATACTTTGAGAGGTTTGACATTTTGGTAAATGAGAATATCACCAAAGCATGGAAGGTCGGAGTGACGTGGAACTATGACGTCACTCAGGGTGATGTGGACCCATAGGGGTGTGCCACATGTCACCTCGATTCATGAATTTCACATACCTTATGTGTCAAATGGACCTTGACACATGTCAATAGTTGATTGGGCCATGTGTCATCCTTATCCTCTTCCAAATATCTTCCTCCTAGATCCTCACTGTGTGATCTAATGATTGATGGGTTTCTGGGACTTCGAGACTTCAGGAATTCAGGAGTTCGCAATGGAATGTAACCTTGGTATTGATCTGAAGGTCATAGGGATTATATGTTAAACGAGCTTTATTTACCCATAGTTAACCTTTAATAAGTTCAAAATCCTTCAGGATTTCGGAGAATTGGGAGTTCAGGAGTTCGAGACTCCGGGGTGTTCTGGGAGATGGAACTCAAGAGACAAAATTGTTGAAGGGTCGAACCTACCTATCCCTATTTCATTAGTTAAGGCACAATTACATGTAAGTTTTGATCCTCCGAGAGTCCGGGGCTTTGACACTCCGGAAGTTTGGGGTAATTAGAGCATACAAGAAAAGTGGTCAAAGGCCCAAAGCTACCCCTCTCTATTCCCAAGTTATAATAAACATTAATGTAACTCATTATGTTGTGTGGTAATATAATTAATTATATTTGTATGAAGGTGTAATATGAGTGGCACCCTCTCCGTGGCTCCAGTGTTTGGGTGATTTGGGTACCTTCCCAATAACTTAGTGAGGGATTTTCATCGAAGTCCAAAGAACAAGGGTTCATTGAAATTAATGCCCCTAATACGATTTAGAATGTTTAATTATATTATAATATAATTAAATATAATTATATTATAACATAATTAGTACGACATGGTTATGAATTAACATGACGGGTTTTAACTAATTATAATGAGGATTACTTATCCCTAATATGGATTAGAATTGTAAAGAGTGGTATTTTAATCTTGGTAATGATTTATTAAATTAACCGACCTAAAGAACTTTGAAGGTTCATAACTTTCGGTCCAGATCTCACATATGAAAAAAATTATAGCTAATGGAAAATCCTCATTGAACAGAAGACAATGCAACCCTAGTTACAGGGATTCGAGGTGATTGAGAAAAGTTTAATTTTGATGCCCCATCCCGTAAAAAAGGTACTTAGGGGTCGGACGTGTGACAGAGTGGTATCAAAGCGGGAAAAAACACTTGGATTTCTTGGGCTCACGAAAGAGTCAAGTGAATATTTTTGTTTCTTAGAAAAATTTAAGGGAGAGGGCACCCTACCCTACCCTATTTAGCGGAGAATAATTCAAACACAGTCCTGGATGGGTCGGAGAACCATCATAAGACTAGTTTACCAAGGCTAAGATGAGCTTATTGAGAGTATTACTTCCGTACAAAAATTATGTGCATAAGTTCCTTGAGGAGAAGGATGCAGATTAAAATTTAGTTGGGATTTTACCCAACAAGATTGAATCATGCTAGATTGTGGCAGAAGACACATATCATTTATTTTGGGAAATGATAGCTACTCCTATAGGAGTGGGATTATGTTGATGGGAACTAATAGCAAGACTTGGATGTGAATGGATTGAAAGGATCCACATCAATAATAATTACTTCTTTAATAAAGGATTAAACCATGTATATGTGTATGATCCCTCATGATTAGAGTATTGTTGGAAATTGTTATAGAAAGATTTGCCTCACCCTATGAAAATTTTCTTAGAAGGCCTCTTCCATTTCCCTATGCAGACTTAAAGTCCCTTTTTGCAGTTCCCAGAGCTAAAAATAATATTTTTCCACATATACGAGCCCTAACTATTATACAACATGTGTATACACATGTTTCACCATTACAACCTGTGTACATCAGGTCTTGTGCCCAAAATTAAAAAATGGTGTTGGGTTTCCATGTCACGTCACAATATCCATGATCCTTGACCTTCCATATACTGGAAACATTTCGAATCGGCCCTTCAGTTCCATTTGAAGGCTATAAATGGGCCATATCCAAGCTGTGGAAAATAAGAGAAGAATTCAACTTTGAGAGCAAAGTTACTATGGAGAAATTATTCACTTCATATTGAGTCTGCATCCCTTTATCCCTTTAAGTTTGAACACATTGTTCAACCCCCAAGATCTTTCCTACTTACTATGGAGAAATTATTCACTTCATATTGAGTCTGCATCCCTTTATCCTTTTAAGTTTGAACACATTGTTTAGCCCCCAAGATCTTTCATACTTGATTGAGAACCTAATTGTCTCTCTTATACGAGCTTGCCTTTGGTGGAGGATTGAAGTGGTGGAGGCCCAACTAGAAGGGACTTAGTTTCTCAGTTATGAATCATGCCGACATAGAAGTTTGTAATTCATACACTTCTGCTGATTACATTTTAATAAAAATACTCTTTTCTCGTCCAATTAATGTCTTGCAAATATTTGAATTCTTACTCCATGGGAATATTTGTTATGAATATTGATGGATTATGCTATCAAATGTGCTAACTTTATCTATTATCACCATATGATTGTGTTTCTTGGTTTTTGAGGACAAGTTCCAGGTGTATTTCTTTGAGTCAAGTGCTCAACGGTGGATTTCATCGTACGTCTAGATGAGGTAGGATATTTATCTTGTCTTGTTAGCATATTTTTTTATATGGCATACTTGAGATTAGAGTTGATTTCTATAGTGATTTTCATCTGTTGTGGTTTACCCCATGCCATAGAGATATTTTCCTCGTAACATAAATGGTAAGGTAATTTTACTTGACCTATAATGAATGAAAATTGTTATTGGAATAAACCAGTAAGAAAATAAAAAGTATCCCTACAGATTAAGAACAAACTCCATGAAGGTAGATGTGAAGTGACACGAGAAAGTTCAAAATCTCATGGTTGTGCTAGGGGAGTGTGTATCCCTATTAACTTAAGGGTGTTTCTATGCAAGAGGAATGGGTCTGGTGACCATTTTCTATAAAGGGAGAGAATGTGAAACTATATGGTTTTGAAGTGAATTGAGAAATGAATTCGTTTATGGGTACATGAATTGTTGAGAATTTTTTTTCTAATCAAGTTGATAAATAGAGATGCAGAAATATGGATTGATTGAGTGAGAAATCACAACAACCTCCCTTGCTTGGTGGATAGAAAACTAATCTACCAAAATTCTTATGGGAGGAGAGTGACCTTCATCCCTGGTTGTTGTTGAATATAAGGAAGAACCCTGGGTGTAATGGTTGAAGCTGATCTACATTTACAACCTATATTATGTTTCTAATGAGAATAGACAGAAATAACTAGAGCCTCTACAAAAAATATTTAAAAAGAAAGAAATGGACTTTCTTTCGAAGACTAATTATGATCTAAAGATGCCCTGGAGTTCTTTATTAAAATACTTAGTAAGTGACAGATTTCAGAATTGTATTCAGACTCTATGGAAACATTCCAAATGTTATTCGACATTAGAATTCATTATAAAGGAGGTAAGTAAGTGGAACCCATATGCACTATAGACATGGGTAAAATGCTTGATGAATGAGGATATGATGAAATACATATGTTAAAGATTGAGCATGCATATAACACACACACACACACACACACACACACACACAGATTTCCATTGGATGTAAAATATGGTGATTCCATAGATCATACGTCTAGTGATGATCTGATTATAGCAACATAAGTAAAAATGCTGATGATATCGGTTGTATATTACACCATGAGGATAAAAAGGTAGTAAGGTTAATGACATGTTATTCCTGAATTTGGTAAAGAAAGTGTTGGGACACTTTTATATGACCAATGGGTCAAGTTGACATCCAGATATGGATGATATCCATGTAAGGTATGGCTTGGTATGCTCAAGGAGTAGTGAGAGGTAATCTAGAAAATGATTCTCTTGACAAAAACATATGTTAACCAAAAACGGTTTTAGTCATGAAAAAAAAGATTGATAAGTTACCTTGTGGCCTTGATGCTATTAGACAAATTGGTAAGTGCAAACACAAACAAATCTCCCTACTTTTACCCCGAAACTAGAACAAAACAAGACAGAATATAAAACTTTCCCTATGTTTCAATCATCAAGCATACTAACTAACAAGAGATAAGTGGCATACCTTTTAAATGACATTTGTCCTCGCTAGTTTCATCCTCGCTCTGTTCCAAGGCTTATGGAATGTTGAACCTGTAAAAAGACACAAGCTAATGAAGTGAAAGCAACAACGTATACTCAACAAAACACATGTATGTGATCAAGGAGTCATACAATAAAACAAGAATGATTTTATGGGAAAGAAACATATTGTTGTATCATATTAAATAGAAATTGGAGATTACAACAAGAGCCTTGATGTTGCAAGGTCCCCTTTCGATGTCCCTTTTCTCTAACACACACACCTTTTCCCCAAACCCTTTGAATGAAGAAGATCCACCATGTAGCTTGTAGAACTAAAGAAAAGCTCTCAAGAATAATCTGAAGTAGAACTCTCCATACAAATCTTAGCCTATTCAACCTTAGCCTTTTCCATGAGAGATCCCTCCTTATATAGTGTGAAAAAGAGATGGATGAGGAGATTAGGATAATCCCACCAAATCAGAAAATCGAGTAAGATCCAAACCTTTCAGAGGCCTCCTCATCTTCTAGAACATTCGTGAAGTTTGAATTTTCCTTAGCTTTTAGCATTGTCTCACCCTACGTATATGGCAGTCTGCAAAGACGTCACAATACATCTCTAGGGAAGGATGCGATGATCAAGAATCATCACACCCCATGCATTTTGCAGGGTGCAATGACCTTCCGTGATATGATTTTTTCGAAAGGAAACAAAATCACTTTTCTCATGGAGAAAGACTCTTTTATCTTTTCAAGGAACATGAACACATGTTGTCAGTGGATCACTGGGGTGACCAAAATAATTTGTAACAAAATTTCCCCCAAAGTATGAAGCTGGAACTTGTGACAGCTAAAATACTTTGTATAATGTGTGTGTCAAACAAGGAGCGCATCGATCGAGAACCTGCAAACAATCAAGAATCAACGTAATCATATACCATTGTATGAGGTAGGCATTCTCATACTCAAATTACAAATGTCAAGTGCATCATGGCCACTAAATATACACTGTGGATCCATGTCATTATGAATCGACATAGCCACCAGGAATACAATGTGGATCTATGCTCGAAAGAATTCAAAATTTGGACATATCCCCAAGACATACACAATGGATCTATGTGTCAGTACTAATTCATGAATACTTCGTCGCAACCTGGATCAGAATGATGAGATCCAACATCTTAATTTCCATCGTCCTTAAGTACGAATCTAACCATGTGATTGCAGGTGTCGAAGTCGAACATGGTAGAAACCACTTGATTACCAGTCAATAATGAAAACCGTTAACAAGTGTGAGGGAAATCACCATTGATGTCAATGAGTCCCAAGGTACCATAGTACAATCCAACTAATGTGAATAAAATGAGTTGAAGTCGAACACTTGATGGAATCTCCCAATCAGGGGTCAGTGATGTGAACCCACTGTTGGAAGAAAAGTAACGTGCCATTGAGGAATGTAGGTTATAAGGTACTAAATGATTTCTAAGTCTTGCTCCTGAATAATTTGTTGAATTTGATAGGAAAAGACTCATCAGAGGAGGTCCTTGATGTATCCCCCACCAATGACACAAAATAAGTAACATATTTGAATTATATTAGAGTATTAAGGGATTCAGAGCTGACTCAGGGAAGATCGACATGGTAGAATATTTTGTGACTACAAATGGCCGACTCGATAGAGGGATTGTTTCGGTTGGAATTCTCTTGAACATATGAATGACACGACAATGGTCTTGGTAGCATTGACTCAAGGAGGACCCAACATATGAATGTGTGGATGGTAAAGCAAGATACAAATGGATTTCCCAACCCGGACACAATGATGAAGGGGGTGTCATGTTCAAGAGCAACTATTACTGCCACTAACATGAATACATAGACACATTTATTTCCTAATTTCCCCCCACCATTTATGGCGAGTACCTCTTTATTCTTACACAATCTTGACAAGGATAACATATGCTTGTAGATATAAGATCATCCTTCGGACTGGTCCCTCAAAATATTTTTAATGAACCCTAATAAAGAGTGGTTCGGTCCCATATGGGTCTTTCGATGTTTGTTTAATGAGTCCAAGGAAAGAAAACTTAGGGTTTTTTCAATTTTAGAGAGTCTGAAAAACACTTAAAGAGAAATCCAACAGGTCCCCTTTCATAAATTAATCCGACGAGATTGAAAAAGTGACAACCTACCGCTCATCAAATGTTTTCTTCAAATACTTTTACGAGCGTAAAAATAACAAGGTCCCTCGGCCATGTTTTCATATTTAGAGAGTCTAAAAAGAGATTAAAGAAGACTCAAGGGAGTTTCCTTTTTCGTATAACCTTTATGAGTCCGAAAAAGTGATAAAAGTGTACTTGGTTACATACTCATTGATTTATGAGCATGAGAAAGAACAAAGACTAAGATTGGGGTTTTCCTGAAAAACCCTAAAAAGAATCTGTACATGCAACAAATACATAAAAACAAACCAAAAAAATGGACCCTTGTTTCAACGTCTCATCTCTAGACTTTCTCAATCTGAGAAAATCAATCACTTTTAAAGTTGTTAGGACTTTAGGATTTGGACAAAGCATAAAAATATTGTAATATACAAATGAAAAGTAATAAAAGTTAATAAAAATAGGTAGCAAATAACATTTTACCATTTCATTTGTAACTTTTCCCAAATATTGCTCCAAATCCCCTTTTCACCTCAATTTTCAACTGTTGATTGTGGAGTGTACGGAGGATCATTTCACGAATCATCTTTGCTACAGAGGTAATCTCCTTCTCCTTCATCTTTGAATGGTTTTAAAATTGATTTTCATTGGTTCAATTGTTTTTGGGGGTTGATGTTTTGGTGGTTACCCATGCATTGAGGTCATCTTAGATGCCCCATATCAGGAACTGTGATGATATAGGATCATCGCAGGTGACCCTAAAGATGGGGGGAAACAACGTTTCTCTGTGTGAATGCAATGGCCTTCGATGATTGCAACCCAAAATTTTAAAAGATAAATCCAACAAGAAAAAAGCCCCATGAAAGAAAATTATGTTTCTAAACGCATCTTATGGTTCCTTGGCAGGTTTTCCATAGTTAATATATTGGAGTGGTGCGAACGAGAGCACTAAGAGGAAAATTACTTCGACGGGAATGACTTGAGAATAGTTATGGCCCTTTGGCAGTGTGGGTTACTAAAATTATTCAAGATTCAGGGCATGAGGGCCTAGTTGAGATTACTTGAGTACCTGGTTCATATGTGGGATGTGGATGAGAAGGAATTTCATGTGGGTTCCCACACACTCACCATAGACATCAAGGATATATACTTCCTAACATGACTATATCATCATGGTTCACGGGTGACACTTAAAGGTAGCAGGGGTGACAGTGAGCCTATGAACTACTACGTACACCATCATTATGTGTCAGGCACTGAGAAACATAGCGACAAGGTTTCTATTAGGGATGTCCGAGACTTGCCTTTATGGACTATCCTCTATACTATTACTCACATGGCAGGGAGTGCAGCTCTCCACATGGCTCTTCAAATATATTTTCTGTATGCATTGGAGTGTATGGAGCCCCGAGTCTTCAACTGGTGTGAAGGGGTCCTTATAAAAATCATGAAGAAACAACTTACCAAGTGCATAAGTGGTGGGCTGAAACAATTTGGATATGGGTCTATTTTGGTATCCTTCTTCCTAGAAAGGGTCATTGTCCTACACTTGCAAGTGGAGTGGGGTATACCTACTCCACATGATCCAAGGATGAAGAGGTGGGTAGACCTCATGGCCCTTCTTCCAATGGTTGAGGACTCAAATTCTGATGGTCAACAATTATGCATATGCTAGGTTAGATTTCTGTGGAGATCCTGACCTAGCTCCTTCCGAAGGTTTTCAATGGGGGAACATAGGTAAGAAGTGTTTTTTTTATATAATGTTTTGTTGTTTTTAATGATATGAAATGGTTTTTGTGTTTTATAAGTCTAAAGACTAATCAAATGCTCTCAAAAAATGCAGATGTGGGACCTTATCATCCTCCAGGATCATCCCCTATCTAAAGATGAGGGGAGAGAGGTATCATAGCAGGAGTAGCTTTTTCCGATCTCGAGGTCATAGAAAAAACCTATAGGGACTCACTATGAACGTACCTAATGCCAATATAGATGATATTCCTAGGAATTACCAACACCACACAATGGGTGTGTTTGCATCCATCAATCGACTGCTACGTAGAGTAGCACAGACAATCGCATGTTATAGTGAGCAACATCTGTGATACTTGTTGTATATGAAGCCATGTGCTTCACATTTTTGACATTTTGGTCTTAGGAAAAAAACACTTTTTGTAAAATTTTATTGTTATTAATATATTGCTTCTACCTGTTGGCAAATATTTAACAGACAACGCATGCTTGTTTTCTTGTCATTGATGGCAAGTACAAAAATGAAGATGGCATGACTACAAAAATTATGTAATAGATGGGCATTATGAGAAGACGTTGCAGACAAGATTCGAATAATCTCAGAAGAGATAGTGCAGAGGATTGTTGGCAGATCATCAATGGAAAAATCAGAGTAAGTGGAACAAAGTAAGCTCGAGAGGAGAAGTAGCATTTCTGATCGTTGGATCCCATTTTAATTCTTGAAAGGAGGACCGTCAGATCTGATTGTAGACAAGAATAACATGCAGAAGAGGAG
>ML813674.1:101477-114101 GCA_009831015.1 Picea engelmannii
TCTGCATTTATGTGTATTTCTGTATTTCATTGTGTACCTACATAAATCCGGATCAGCCAATGGCCAAATATCTGATTTTCCACTTGTAATAATCATCCCAGAGGTAGTTCCAACTTGTTCCCCACTCATGGAGTCATGGTAAGCTGATTTTAACCTGGTTGTTCCATTTGTCCTCCTATAATTAATATAAATATTTTGTTTTTTTATACAAGTGTCATAGTCAAATAGTTAGTTGAGTCCAATCAGAACTCTTCCCAATAATCATAATAATTAATTACAAATATCAAACTCAAAATTCAGAATTGCCATAAATGGAAAAAAAATTCCAAATTTGAATTTACTAAAAAAGAAAAAAAAAATTCAGCAAATTTAAGTTTCATAGTTATTTTATTTTTGGGGATATCACACCTTGGAATATGATATTCCAAATCAAACATTATCAAATTAGTATCGATAGGATCAATTCCACCAATAGCCTTTAACAACGTTGATTCAGATTATTTTCGCCACGAAATGAGAGCGGAGATATAATAAAGAAATGTACAGAGATATTGCAGATATTCAATAATATAACAGAAATGTATCAGAGACACAACCATAAACATAGATATACAGTAATACATGATTTCTATTAATCAGAGAAATGTACAGAGACTGTAAAAATACAGAGTGAAAGACTCGCTAGAATGGTGGCAGCTTATCTCTGAGAAGAGATGTGACAACTACTCGCATTTGCAAGAAGATGGTTACAATGAGGCTTTGGAGGCCTTTTTACAATAATCGGGAATGCCAAAAGTCCTAGACATCCAAAAACCTAACCCTAGGAGATGAAGCGCCAAAAGTCATGTGGGCCCCGTTTGTGTAAGTTGGTGCATCAACTTCCCGAGGTCGTAACTTTTGCATACGATCTCCGTTTTAGGCGTGTGATAGCTCGTTGGAAAGGTATTGTTGAGGATATTAATTTTGGGGGATCAATCATGCCTTCAGATATCATTGAGAACCTCGATCTCGAAAAACCTTCATTTGGACCCTCAAAATGGCCCCGGAAGTTAAAACCTGCTAAAAATAGTAAATTGCCAAAATGGCCAGAAGACTGTTTTGAGCCATTTGGAAAAGGTGGGTGGCCACCGATATCCACCTAGATAAAAAAACCTTCATTTCGACCCTCAAAATGTCCCTGAAAGTTAAAACCTGCTAAAAATAGTAAATTGCCAAAATGGCCAAAAAACTGTTTTGAGCCATTTGGAAAAGGTGGGTGGCCACCGATATCCACCTGGATCAAACGTCTTCTGTTGAGCAGGACAAATTTGAAGGACTTTTAGAGACGACATCATAGAGGGTGCTTACGCAAGGTCTTATATAATACTGTAGTTTTGGGTAGCACCTGCGTGAGGATAAAAGGATGAATTTTGAACAACGCCCTTGGGGAGAGGACTAAGGACTGTATCTAGGCCCAGGCGTTTGAGATGAAGAGGACCGTTTGTAGGTGAATTTGGTGGAGGAGGTTGAACCAACAGAGGTGGTGCATCATCCACTTTTTCCTTCGAAGAAGAATAATCTTTGGATCGAGTTGTGATTGCACCGTCGTTCTTTTTAGAGTCACCAGTACACATAAGCACATAAGACATGGTAGAGGGAGAGGGTTGGTCATGAATGACCAATTAAGCCTGCTGCTGAGAAGGGAAAGGTTGTGACAATACGACATGGGTAGAATATGTATCTATTCCTTGCAGGAACTTAGTAACTTCAACACATCGTGGACAATCTTTCGTGTAGTGATCATCACCATAGATAAGGAAAGGATAATGAGGTTTGCGTTTGTCTTTATCATCGGCATGCTGCGATTTTTTTTTTTCATATTGTGGATTATTATTTTTATCTTCCTTATTCCTACCCTTCCCTTTATTTTTATGTTGATTTTTACCGGTAGGTGTATATTGAACTTAATTGACATCAGAGGTTTTACCAGGGGAAGGAGTCGGATTAGGAGTATTCTATATAGTAGGAATAGTAGATTTGGGATTGGTGTGATTGGATTTTTTTGACTGAGTCTCACCATGAAAAGTACCAATCATGCCATCAATAGCGTGGGAAGCTACTGGAGGTGTCAGGGTAGAATTCGTAGATGGATGAGGAGCATCGGGGATCAAGTCATACAAAGTACCCATTTGCGAATAAACGAGATCTAAATACTGAGAACGAATAATCGCCTGCTCTTCAGTGAAAACACCACCCATGGTGACATCACATGCTATAGGACCAATAAGTGATTTAGTAAACCACTCGGTCAACAAATGGTCAGGAAGGGGAACCTTGATTAAGCGTCTTCTCCTCCTCCATTCATGAATATGATCAGAAATGTGAGTGGAAGAGGATTGTTTGAAAGAACTCAAAATTTCAGTTCCCATTTCATAATGTACTGTCAATTGGTAATGTGTTAAAAAGGCCATGGCTAGAGTATTGAAGTCATTAAAGAAGCCTCATGGTAACTCGATGTACCATTTAGCTGGCGAACCCATAAGAGTTCATTTCAAAAGACGTAATATTATAGAGTCATCCATCAATGAGTTAGATGAACACCAAATATGGAAAGTCATGATGTGATTATTTGGGTCTTCTCTAGGTAGACCATCAAAATTAGGAATCTCCGATGGTAATTTGGTCGGGATGACAGGCCAGTAAGGAGAGTAAAAAATAGGATCATTTAAAATCCTAGATAAATCCGGTAAATCCAAAGTAGCAAGAAAAGGAAACTATCTATTCACTTGAGGAAACTGGTAATTTGGAGGAGGTAATCCCATAGGTATACCAGTAGGACCATAAGAAGTCTGTAAATAGTTAGATAGTCCTGAGAGATTCAGTTGTGGAGGGTTTGGAGCCGCATAGCCAACAAAAATTGGTTGATTACGGAAGATTCCTTAGAAAGGAACATTAGACTGCAAATTTGGACCCCAAGTAGGATTCATAGAACCTGGATACAGTTATCCAAGATTAAGGGGTATAAAAGCATTAACTTGAGGATGTTTCCCCCTAGATGGTTGTTGATTTCCTTAGAAAGGGATATTCCAAGGTTGATATTGTAACACAAGTATAATTTGGCCATAAACTGGGTTATGGCCTCCAACTTGAGATTTCCCCCCAAGTTGAGGTTAACCTCCAACTTGAGGTTGACCTCCAACAGGAATTTGAAAACCAGACATGAAAAAATGACTGGTACCTCCAACTGGATTAGAGCTACTAGGGCCGAGATGATTAGCTCCTCCAGGTGAAGATGGAGGAGAAATGTACAACCCTTCCGGAGAGAACTTGAGTAGGTGTAGGAACAAAAACAACACCAACATTGTACCCAGGTGGAACAAAATGATTTGACCCTCCTATTGGATTCTAGGTTGGATTAGTAATGGAATTATGCAAAGCGTTATACCCAGGGGGAAGTGAAGTATTTGATCTAGACGAAAGCGGTGTTCCAATAGGAGCTTGGGATAC
Organism: Picea engelmannii; assembly: GCA_009831015.1. Classification (NCBI taxonomy): domain Eukaryota; kingdom Viridiplantae; phylum Streptophyta; class Pinopsida; order Pinales; family Pinaceae; genus Picea; species Picea engelmannii. The sequence goes on from ML813674.1 coordinate 104,964, forward strand.
CACTGTATTTCTGGTAGAAAAATGTGTAGCTTGTGAGACCATGGTAGAGCCAGTGATCTAGAGAGGAAGGATACAGTGAGAGCCAACCAATAATTGGTATGACACGGTGATGACATGACTGATTGTGCCAGTAAAATTATTTAAAGGTACTGTATAGGTAACAAACGTCTCTGGCATTTGCGATGCCATGCATTGATTAGAACTTGTTCCTAGTGTGTCAAAAATATCGTGTCCTAAAGAATGGAGAGGGGAAAATCTAGGATTAAAAATTCCAGTGGTATGAATCGGGGTTATAAACGACTCACTTTGAAAAAGTGGATCGTCTACACCACACTCTGCATTAGGTCTAGTAGGTGCTTCAATATATTTGTCAGCAATAATGTCTCCCGATGAATTAATTCGGAGCAACTATGGATCTTGTACCACATTCAATAACGAGGTTTCGGGAATTCTGAATGCTTCCAAATAATTACAAATTATGAATCCCTCTAAAGAATTCGTACTCCTAATTTCATAGGCTACTTCGTTATTGACTTCTCCCGCATGAGAGCCTTTTGGTGAGTTAGTAAGAAAAGGCCAATGTTGGCCGCACCAAATAGAGAACAGAACAAATCTATAGCCAACTAGAGGAGAAAACAACACTCACTAATAAAATATAGAAATCAAACCAAGCAAACAAACCTTCTTATTTCGAAGTCACTAGTTGGTGATGAAATCCAATGTCGAGAAATCAAGACAAGTAGGGGATGGGATAAAGTGGGTGGAAAATTTATGTTGACGACCTTCTTAATGGACTTAGGCCTTGATGCAAGATCCCACACATAATCATGGGTATACCCTCCAAGGAGCCCAAGTGAGTTTTACCAACATCGATTCCAAGTACTGTGAAGACTTTCCTCTCCACAGTCACCTCGTGTAAATACCCTAAAGAGATAGGCCACTAAGGCTACCAATTAATCCAATGATTTCTGGGGAAACAATCGATAGTCCAATCCACGCGCAAAGGCAGGGTATTTAAACCTGAAATCAACTCGAGAAGGTCCCCATAGGATTTTATTCTCAAGTGACCCACAATAATATGTGCAATATCTACACCAAGACTAACAAAGTAGGGTGAGTAATCCTTCCAGTCTCAATGCAACCTTAGGTTTGACCCTTGTGTTAGAAGGGCTTCACAGGACAAAATGTAGCAAGTGGATTTGAAACTCTCCCTATCACAAGATACTATTGTGTGTTTTGATGCTTTAGAGAGTGTGCCTTTCAACCTATTCCAAAGTTCTATCCTAGTTAATTTTGGTGTAAAGAATTCCTAGAAAATAAAAGTTGCTAATAAATTTTAATATTATGTTGTATTTTAAAGAGGTTATTGCTTACTCAAAAAGGAGATGGAGATGAAACAGATGATATGTATGACCTTAATCCAATAGAATGCAATAAGAGATGAATGTGCAATCTTTCAATTCGATGAACTCTAATTACTGCAGGGAGAAGGTATCTTTTTTGAAATACAAAAGCTACGAAACACAATTTCTCAATTTCTGAATGAACAAAATTCCAAATAATCAAAAGTTACAAAATTGTCCAATTTTCTCTTATAAATATTTGAATGCAACAATTTTCTTGTAAAAAATTACTAAAAAGCAAATTATTTTCAGTTCTTCCTTTCTCAAATCATATCAAAGATGCAATACATGGAAGAAAATGTAATCCAAGGAAATTAACACACTCACAACCTTGTTCCCAAATCAAAATCACTATGCAGACAAAAATAAAAAGATAAGAAACTCTTTGTCAAATGCAAACAAAAATGTTTCTCAATCTATAAAAAATCTAGAAGGTGAAAACAATCCAAAACTCCAAATAAATTAAAGGCTTTTTATCAAGAAAGCACTCAGGACCAATATCCAAAGATTATATCCTTGTGACAAAAAATCAAAAGAAAAACTTGTAAAATTTACAAAGAAAAACTTTCAATCACTGAAAATCAATCAAATGAAATATTTAAACTCATAAATCATTCAAACACTGGTATCACAGGTTCATCCTAGGCAATTGAGGCAACACTGGGTGAAAAAAGAAAAAATGGCTCTCCCCAACAATGCCTACATGAATCGTCACACGTGACAGTGGAGCACAGTGTGACGATCTAGGGTCGTCGCAGGCTGCCAATTGGGTACAGTTCGACATCGTCGCCTTGGTCTGCACCAGCATAGTGCGATGTCAGAGGATCATCCTAGGATGTCTATATAGCACAATGCGATGATCTCTGTAACTAAGGAAAAAAATGGAAGAAAGACAAAAATCTAACTGAACTTTCAGACCCACGGAGTCCATATGGATCACCCACAGACTCAGAGAATGAATTTAACTAAAGGAAGGCGGGCTAAAGACAAGTAAGAGACGAAAACAAAAAACAAGTCATATCCCTAGTATGGTCGTCAATTTTTTTATCGGACAAATCAGTAAGTGCGGACACAAACAAATCTCCCTAGTTTCACCCCAAAACTAGAACAAAACAAGACATAATATAAAACTTTCCCTAAGTTTCAATCATCAAGCATACTAACTAACAAGAGATAAGTGACATACCTTTTAAATGTCATTTGTCCTCGCTAGTGTCATCCTCGCTCCATTCCAAGGCTTATGGGATGCTGAACTTGTAAAACGACACAAGCCAAGGAAGTGAAAGCAAAAACATATACTCAACAAAACCTATGTATGTGATCAAGAAGTCATACAATAAAACAAGAATGATTTTATGGGAAAGAATCATATTTTTGTATCATATTAAATAGAAATTGTAGAATACAACCAGAGCCTTGATGTTGCAAGGTCCCCTTTCAATGGCCCTTTTCTCTAAAACACACACCTTTTCCCCAAAGCCTTTGAATGAAGAAGAGCCACCATGTAGCTTGTAGATATAAAGAAAAGCTCTCAAGAATAATATGAAGTAAAACTCTCCATACAAATCTTATCCTATTCAACCTTAGCCTTTTCCATGAGAGATCCTTTCTTATATAGTGTGAAAGAGAGATGGATGAGGATATTAGGATGATCCCACCAAATCTGAAAAGTGAGTAAGATCTAAACCATTTGGAGGCCACCTCATCTTCTAGAAGATCCCCTTCTAGAACATTCGTGAAGTTTGACTTTTCCTTATCTTTTAGCATCGTCACACCCTATGTATATGGAATCCTGCGGAGACGTCATGGTCCTTCTCTAGGGAAGGATGCAACGATCATGCATCATCTCACCCCATGCATTTTTCAAGGTGTGATGACCTTCCATGATATAGTTTTCTAGAAAGGAAGCAAATCAATTTTCTCATGGAGAAAGACTCTTTTATATTTTCAGGGAACATGAACACATGTTGTCAGTGGATCACTGGGGTGACCAAAATAATGTGTAACACTTGGGCACTATTGGAATTTCCCAGATAGTATGTCTCTATTGTTGAATAATTTTATAATAACATAGGAAATAATGCCTTCTTGTTGGTTGTTGTCATATGGAAAGGGAGACATAACTATGAGTATGTCTGTTAAACTTGCCATGTAGGTTTCATGTGAATGACTGTAAACTCCCAACAAAGAGGGAAGCTCAATGTTGAGTATCTCTATGAGACTTGTCATAAGAATGGTAGTATGATATCTGGGAGAAGGATATGGAATCTTGATATGTCCATGTGTATGAATGACATGGAAAAGGTGCAAGCAGTGAGCTTGCATGATGAATGTTTATCTATGTTTGTATATGCTTGAATGCATGGAATGAATGCATTATAAGGTCTCCTAGTATGAAGACTGGTATGAAGACAAAACATATATGAATGAATGATATTAAATGTGAAAGTAAAGCACATATATGATGTAAGAGTATATGTATACTAAAGGAACGAAGTGACTTCCTAAATGAGTGAAATATAAAGCAATAATTTCACTTGCCAAGATTGAATGAATGCATGGATGCATGGCTGACTCCATTCTAAAGAGTCGTGAAAGATTTGTTTTGAATGATAGCTTGAGGGGAATATGTTACATTCCCTCAGGAAAGGCTAGTATAAACTAAGGAAGGAGTAATTGAGCAGGGATGCTATGTTGTCATAATAAAAGACAACATGAATATGATTTTGAGAACCACATGTACATGATTATGAACAATCATGAACTAAATAATTTTCAATCGATATGGAAATGAAACTGTGAAGGGTGCATATGGCGGGAACACACACAACATGCTAAATCATGTGAGTAAGTGCATGGAAGCACAATTTGAAAGCAAGTTTATAATATAAAGGACATGTTTTGAATGTGTAATTGGAATACATCATAGGAATGCATGTTTATATTCCGTATGGGATATTTGGTAAACAACTAAAGTGGTAATGATCCAGATTTATGAGAAGAACGAAATGAAAACACAAATTTATAATATTAACATAGAGACACAATGAATAAAAAAAGAGATACAATAAAGATGGACTTCTATTCAATAAGAAATATATTGAAATTGTAAAATGGAGACTGAAACAAGCTTGTTAGAATGGTGGTAGCTTATCTCTAAGAATATATGTGAAGGCTATGCCCATTCACAAGAAGATGAGTACAATGAAACTCTCAAGGAATATTTACAATCAACATGAAATAAAAAACCCTAGATATCCAAAAACCTAACTCTAGGAGATGAAGCGCCAAAAGTCACGTGAGCCCCGTACATCAACTTCCTGGGGTTGTAGCTTTTGCATACGATCTCTATTTAGGTTGCACGATAGCTCGTTGGAAAGGTATTCATGAGGATATTCATTTAGGGGGATCAATCAAATCCTTTGGATATCATTGAGGTGCCTGATCGCGAAAAAGCTTCATTTAGGCCCTCAAAATGGCCCCTAAAGTTTAGAAATCGAAAAATTGCTAAAAATAGTAAGTTTCCAAACAACTGTTTTGAGCCAGTTAGACAAGAAGGGTGGCAACAAATATCCTCTTGAATCAACCCTGCCCACTTAGGAAGAAACGGTCTCCAATGTGTTGATTTCTCCCATCATATGAGGAAATTTCTACTGAATTTGGCCCCAGGTGAGCCACTTTCCTTCGTGTAGGAGTTTCCCTCCTTTGACAAGATGATAAAGTTGGATCCTTTGTTGGAGAGTTAACTTGACCTGTGTGTCCATGATATGATCAATGGATGTTGGTTCCATGCAGTCAGGTTTGATATCCATTGGTGTCAACTATTATTCTATATTTGAGGTGTCCAATAATGGTGGAAAATAAGGTTGAAGGAGGTCCACATTGAATATTGGGTGCAAGCCAAGGAATGGGGGAAGGTTGAGCTCAAATGAATTGTCACCCACAACCTTGGTGATGGTGTAGGGTCCATAATAGAGTGGACTAAACTTTGGATGAGTCCCTATAATACATTATTTTTGCAAGTGCAACCAAAATTTGTCTCCCACTTGAAATTGGTGTGGCACCCGGTGTTGATCATGACACTGCTTGTACTTGGCATTGGACTTCTGTAAAATATCTTGAACCTGTTGGTGGATGTCTTGGATCTGCTCAATGAACCGGGTGGATTTGTCATCTTCAGTTGAAGCATGCGACGAGTCTACCTGGGTAGCCGCAAGGGGTAGTGCAACATCCATGGGACCCAATGGTTGAAATCCCAATCCCACCTGAAATGGGATATGGTCGGTTGAGATATATATGGCTCTATTGTAGCTGTGTTGAACATAGGGAAGACTCTCATCCCAGGTGTAGGGGTTCTTGGAATTTTACATGCACAGGATGTGCACGATCATCCGGTTGACGACCTCGGTTTGGGCATCTGTCTAGGGGTGGAAGGCAGTGGAATTGGTGAGCTTGGTGTTCAACAATGACTAGAGGCTCGACCAAAATGTGTCAAGAAATCGGTTTTACCTATCTGAGATAATGGTTTGTGGGATCCAAAAGTGGACCCACCCTCATTCAAAGAAGATATTGGTAGTAGCCTCCATTGTGATGCTCTTCTTGCTAGTGGCTAGAATCGCCATCTTGGAAAAGCAATCAACAACAACAAAAAACACAGTCATTTCCCCGCTTGGTGGATGGAAGGCCTGACATATATTCCATTGAGATGGATTCCCAGGGCCTTTCAGGAGTAGGAAGAGGAGTGTACATGCCTTGTTTCTTAATGGTCGGTTTGGCAATAGCACATGCAGTGCAGGACCGAATATACTTGCTAACATCTCGTTGAAGTTTCATCCAGTAGAAATGTTGTTGCAACACTACCACTCTCTTTTCCATGCCAAAGTGTCCTTCCACCCAACTGTAGTGGGATTATCAAATCATCGTCGATCGCTCGCTTGATGGAACACATATATGGCCCAGATGACACAACAACCCATCCTGAAGATGGAAATTGGTGACAGTTGTCTTTGCGCCCAACACCTGGTAGGTGTTGGTGAAGTCAAGATCTGTCTCATAGATGTGGGGCCATCCAAAGGTATCATGGCTGTAAGAATCAAGCACTGTGGTGAGTGTCGCGACTGGAGGTCGACTGAGGAAATCAATGACTCTGTTGGTACTTCCCATTTTATACTAGATGTTGAGGTGAAACTGCTGCAAATATGTGGACCACTTCTGATGGAAATAATTCTACAATTTACCTTGTGCCTACATGAACTGTAGCAACTTATGATCAATGTGGACAAATTTATCCTTCCCGAGAATGTAATGCCTCCACTGGTGACAGTATTGCACAATGGAGTACATTGTGTGTCCATAATTAGCGTACTTATGAACGACATTTGATAGTGTCTCACTATGATAGGCCACAGGATGGTTGTGTTGAGTGATGATTGCACCTACAACATATTCTGAAGCATCTATCTTGATCTCAAAAGGTTGTTGCAGGTAAGGTAATGAAATAACTGGCGCAGAGCAAAATTTCTTCTTCATATCATAGAATTCTTTCTACTGGGACAGGCCCCACACAAATTTTTCCTTACCACCACTTCTGGTTATTTGTCCAAGGGCCCATGCAATATGGGAGAATCCAAACACAAACCTATGATAGAAATTGGCAAGGCCTAAGAAGCTTCGAAGCTCAGTGAGTGTGGTTGGGGTTGACCAGTCACAGATGACTTGGATCTTGGATGGATCCACATGCACACCATGCGCATCAACAATGTATCCTAAGTAGTGGACTTTGTCCATGCCGAGGGAGCATTTTTCCAAGTTGGAATATAGATTTTGTTGTCGCAGAGTGTGCATAACTTGTTGAATGTGTTGCAAGTGTTCTGCCCAAGTATTTTTGTAGATGAGCATGTCATCCAGGTACACCACAACAAAATAATTAGTGAAATGCCAAAATATATCATCCATCATCCTCATGAAATTTGATGGGTCATTTTTCAAACCAAAAGGCATGACCAACCATTCAAAAAGACCTTCTTTTGACTTGAAGGGAGTCTTCCATACATCTGTCTACTATATTGGGACCTAATGGTAGCCATACTTCAAATAAATCTTACTAAAGTATTTGTCTCCATTGCGCTGATCAAGAAGATCATCGATTCAAGGAATTGGGCACCAGTTCCTGACTTTGTTTTTATTTAGGGCTCGGTAATCAATGTAGAGTCGCTAGTTCCCATCTTTCTTCTTCACAAGCACGATCAAGCTACCACAAGGAAATGAGCTGGGTCGGATGTGCCCCTTGTGGAGAAGTTCTTGGATATGATGATGGATCTCGTCATTTTATAACAGAGAGCGATGATAGACTGGTCCATTGGGTAGTGGTGTACCAGGGGTCATATCGATCGAATGCTTGACCTGACAGTGCAGAAGTACCCCAATAGGTGAGGAGAAGATGTATTTGTATTCTTCCATGACCTTGTCCACTTGCTTCTACTGCATGGAGAGGTCGGTCACAGAGGCCATGAATGTGGCTACAATATTTCGTTCACTGTGAGAGAGAATCATGAAGAAGAAAATCTTCCCGGTTTGAGAGATGACCTTCTTGCATTACTTGGAAGAGATCAAGGAAATGGAACTAGGTGGGACTACCTCGGGTATCCTATACAATTTCTTGTTTAAAGTAATAATAACACTGCGAGGCCTAGATTCGTATACAACATGACGTTTCCATAAATAAGGTTGGCCCAAAAGAACATCACAAAATTCAATGGGAGCAACATCACACAATATGTCATATTTGAATGTCTTGATGTCATATGACAAGAGACACTATTGGATGATGCAAAGATCACTCCCTTGGTGGAGCCATCTGATGATGTAAGGTTGCGGGTGCATCGTTGTCAGCATGGCTAGCTGCTTGAAGAACTCTGTTGTGATGAGGTTATTCTGGATACCACTATCAACAATGAAGTGCATCGAAGTTCCTTTCACCCACATATGTGAATGAAAGAGGCACTCACCTTCCTCCGGCTCATCAGTATCACTGAGCTAGATATTGGTTGTAGAAACGGTGGAACTAGGTTCCGCATCAATGATCTGTCCTCCCTTTTCTAGTTTTGAATCAGAGTCAGAACCCGCATGCGATTTAGAGGATTTCACCTCTACCACCAATGATTTCTTTGATTGGAAATCAACAATGTTATGACAGGGGCTCTTATGGAAGTCACACCACTTCCCAGTATCTTTCTTCATCTTTCTATTGTCCTTCTTTGATTGCAGCTTTGACTGGTTGTCCTGAGACTGTGTCCTTTGTTCTGTGAGTTAGGGATTCCCTTTCCCTGCTTCTACTGTGAGGGGTTCCCAAACCCGAACTACCACATCTTTTGTTTAAGTTTCTCCTAGATTTTGATGACATATCGAAAGGCCGCACCTAAGGATGAGATGTCCAAAAAATCCATTTCTTCCTAGATGTATCTATGCATACTACCACGATACTTGAGCACCAGATGTCACTCATAATATTTTATACCCATGTTGGTGCACAAGGTATGGAAGATATTTGTGAACTCTGGCATTGCTTGGTCCCTTTCCTTCCGCAGTGTTGTCCATTTTGTATACAGGTCACCATAACTTCCAACATGGTAGTATTGTTCCTTAATAGCATCCCTAAAGGATTCCTGGGTAAGTGAGACTGTAAATAATGAGGGTTTCACCATTTCATTTTTCTCACAGAAAGTCTCCCACCAAT
>ML813675.1:0-10250 GCA_009831015.1 Picea engelmannii
TTCAAATAGTGAAATCAAACAAAATAACATGAAATCAAAATAACAAATACATGAAATGAAAATATACACTAACAATTTACAATAAGGTTACCAAGATGGATCGGTGTCCCTTGTTGATGCCAACATGGAAGCTTTTAGATCAGTTGATGCTAACTTCTAAGAGAGACAAAATCATTGAATTCAATCTTGCATTAATCTTCCACAAGTAGGTTTACAAAACAAGTCTCTTTGTTAATCAAATCTACATCATAATAATTCTCCTCAAGAACCTATCATAATAATAAATCTCTCCTTAATCTACATAATAATAAATCTCTCCTTAATCTACATAATAATAATTCATCCCCCCCTCTCATGAAGAGAGGGCACTCTCTTTTATACATGAGAGATTTGAAAAGGAGATAAACATCCCATAATTACAGATCCACTTTTCTCTCAACCCTTTTCCCATTAATACAAAATATTATCCATTCAAATCCTCACACATATCTCTCATATATCTTGGATAATATATGACAACCAAATATCCATGATCTTCTCCTTGGAACAGGATTGAAATATCTCCTCAAATCTTGAAATGGTGGAGGAATTATTCGAGAAGTCTTTTGAATTAATCCTTCACATATTCTTACACATGACAAAGCTCACACATTTTTCAGATATATATGAAAACATGTCAATTTTTAATATTTAATCACAAATTCTCTTTCAATACTAAAATAAATTATTTGGAAAATAATAAGGTTAAACCCATATTTAATTATGAAAAGTATCATGAAAGGTTAATGGGGCGATGAAATGTGAAGAATGATGAAGGGAAAAGTGAATGAAAATACGACATTTCTGAGTCACAATAGTTGTTGAAGAAGTTTTGATCGACCTCATGACTGAAAGAGTCATGTCGATGTCTACAGGTGTACAAGCATCATCGACGAGAGGAGTGCCAGTCTCTCCGTCAACTTCTCACAGATCGGGGCCATCCTGACCATCAGTAGAGAAGATAACCAAGCATAAAGATGACCTAGAAAACGTGAAGTTGATTACATCCATATTACCTGATTACATCCTGCCTCTGGATAGCATGGTGAATCATGATAGTGTGCAAAGATACTTCGAGTACACTATGTACCTCCTGAAGGGGATACACGTAGTTCGAGAAGAGAAGGATAAGATCACATCATTGAAGTTCAACGACTTCAACCTCAGAGATCGAAAGATATATGGTATGCTCACCCCATACAAGTACCAAACTAGAAAAAAGGGGAAGAACTCAAAGATCATCCCTCAGGCATGGACGATGAACCTCGCGTAGTCCACCCTATTGAATGTCATGAATATCCCACACTTCGGAAGACACCAGGAAGTCAACATCTGTGTCAAGTTGCTACTGTCATGTTACCATGGAGGCTACATATGGCTAGACTGTCGCATTACAGTTGACCCAATGCTGATCCATAGGATCACAGGACTGAGTATGCAAGGACCCGAACCGCAAGACTTTTATCCAGGAAAAACCGCAGATCGTGCACTAGCATAGAAAATCAAGGATACATATGGAGACGTTAAGAAGGGAACAAGAGACTACAAGGTAGGTTCCATCCAGAGTGGCGCAGTGTGCCTTGCATGTCAACTGATAGCTGGAAATTTAGTAAGGAAGAAGCGACCTACGCAAGTCATCGGCTTTGTCGTTGACCTCGCAGGGAAGTGCGCAAAAGGCCTACAGATGAACTGGGTGAAGTACCTAGTTAACCAATTGGATTTAGATTGTCAAGAAGCATAGGATCAGGGTTATGAATTTCATTTCAGTTGGCTCCTGGTCCTCATTGCATTTGTTTCCTGGGAGATGTCAGAAGGAGCGACCTTCCCCAACATAGAGCCATTTGAACCGCTTGTCGTGAAGTTCACTACCCTGTGGTATTCAACTGATATGAATAAACAATGGCAGTCAAACGATGTGTTCCATACATACTACCTCCAACTAAAGTGAGCCATCGAAGTCAAGCCTTGCATGACTCTAAACACACTACAAGGGTTCCGACCACTAATGAAGTTCAATGCAGATCGACACTTTATCTACATTGCAGCGCGAGAAGATGAACATAAAGAGTAGCTCCAGTCATATTACAAACTCACAAAAGAAGACCTTGAGGATATCACCAAGGAATGGTCCACTTACCTCCTTATCCCCGCAAACCCCGCAGAGATTTCTAATATTGACATCCCAGAGGACACTCATAAAGAAAAGAATACACCTGAAACCAATAGACGGAAGAAGACTAAGGAGGTCCAAAACTTAAGCAAAACCTCAGGGAATACTGCTTCCATGTCACTTGACCGAGGGGGTGGTGACGAAGTAGACGCTGAACAGAGACCAGGTGAAGTAACACCGTCGAGAGACAAGGTTGACTCTTTGAAGAAGAGTAAGGTTTCCCCCTCGAAACATTCTTCCCAGAAGAAATCGAAAGCCACCATGACCAAGACGCAGACTGTCCTCACCTCCGATGATTTTGACTTCATCATAGCTTCCCTGAACGATGCTTCATTGGAAATAGCAGAGAAACAAGGAGCGAAGTAGGAAGAAATGTATGATAGGATTGAATTTGAACTTCGATGGGTACAACAGGCCCTTCAGTCCAGTCGCGCGGTCTCCATTGCATCTCTTCCATAGGGAGAACCAGAGTTGTGAGATAAGCCAGGCCAACTCCACCGACTAGTTGAGACAGTCGAAGCTCGCCTTCGACGAGCACAAGAGGAAACAGAACAAGCCACCAAGGATTTGACGCAAGTGCAAGGAGTACTTGTAGAGCAGTGTTGAACTACAAACCAGGAAAATATTTCTCTCCAAGAAAAGTTTGATGAAGAAAAAGCACAACTATAGCAAGGAAAAGAACAATTTCTCACGGAGAAACTCGAAGTGAAAGAAGCGATAAGAAGAGCACTTTGTCCTGTGAAATTCGTAGAAATATAGGAAGAGGATCGAGTCACGCAGAAAGTAGAGTATATCACAGAAGTTATCCAGGAACTACAACAACGCATAGTAGACTTAGAGCTCCGCGTAGTGCCCGAGACCCCACAGGATGTAAGGGATCAAAGAGAAGCAACTGCTCAAAGCACAGTTGAGAGAATTAAATCCTTTGCTATGGAATGTAAGAAACTCATTAATCATAGTGCCTAGACCTATGAACAACAAACTAAGAATCCAAAACTGAAGGCACTGGAGTCGCAATGCCAAGAGGCAAAGTATCAAGACGAAACAATACAAGCACAACTGAAGCCCCTGCCAGTTGTGGAAATAATTAAGCGATCCTAGGAGAAGCGCACTACCCAACAATAGATCCACATGATATAGAGCAGAGTTATGGAAGTAACTCAGAGGCTCCAACCTGTACAAGATAAGTCTTATCAACTGTTCACAGAGGTCAAAGGTCGAGGAGCAGAACAAGAGTAGGTTGTCACTGCAGTTGAACAACGCCTAGAAGAACCTGTGAATGATGCAGTCATCCAAGAGTTCATTGAACAAGAGACCATGGCACATAAACAAGTCGAAGCAGCTCGAGCCAAGATCGAGGATTTCAAAGCAGAACTACCCAAAGTGACTCGAGATGAGTCACAGGTGAGTGTTGGGGGTCTGTTGGCCCTTAACCAAGTTTTGGGAAATCCTTGGTCAAGTTTGACCTATTTTGGGACTTCAAAAGGCTGTTGAAGGTGGAGCGCAATATGAAGCCGAGATCGCGGGATATCAGCCCCTTTTTGGGCCCTTTTTGGATTTGGGATTATGTAACGGGTATGGGATGTCGGCCCATCAGTTAACCCATGTTTAGGCCTATTTTGTAAAGTATAGATAGATGTCTAGTCAATGTAAGAAGAGGAGAGTTACGAATGACTAAGTGCTATATCTATGTGATTGAAGGATTTTAGGTGCTCTGTGCATACTATTGGAGACTTGTAGAGTTATGTGCAAGTAATTGTAAGAAGGCTTGGTGCTTTACCCTAGCTCGAAGAAGGAGGATCTGGTAGAGTGTGCGCAGATCTCCTGTCTTCTGCAGAGTAGGATTTTTATGCTATGTGCCTCTAAGAAGCGTGACAAAGATAATAAATAAGAAGAGTTGGTGGGCGTAGCCCCAAGGTGGGGTTGAACCATGTATATGTTGTGTTGCTCTTAATTGTGTGATGTCTTGATGTGTTTGTCTCTTTAGTTTCTAAGTGCTTTGATATATATAGATATATCTCTTTATGCTTTGTGCTAATGATGTATATGGATGTAGATCTAACTTATGCGAATGTGCTTAGTGCCTGAATCTACTAGATCTAATCTACCTCTCCATGATAAGTGCTTAGATACAACAGATCTGAATGAATGATGCAATGCTTTGTTTTATATGCAAAGTAGATAGTGGTTAAATATTGATGAACTGTCAGTGCTAAGTGTTGTGTTAAGTATTAAAATCATATATATGTGTCCCAACTAAGGTTGTAGACACCTAAGTCCTACAACCACCCTTGCCTCTACCTTGGGTGAGACTTGATCTTCTTCGTAGGTGTTGCCAAAAGGGTTGGTAGTTAGGGTTTTTTTGGTGCGTTGTTGTAGCATTGAACCCTAGGTCCGTCCCTCTACCAACACTCCTACCCTCACTGAATCACACAATACACTTAAGGCCTTCAATGTTACAGGTTTTAACCCTTACAGTGTTCTTTCGTCGTTGTCCATTAAATTGGAAGATAAATCGGTCAATGTCGAGGTTGAGGTCTTTGATGAACCTCTTGATTATAAAATTTTACTTGGTCATAGCTAGATTGATTCCATGTGTGCAATTGTGTCTACCCTTTTTCGTGTGTTATGTTTCCCGCACCAAGGAAAGGTCGTTACTATTGACCAACTGGCCTTCTTTTATTTTGATTCTCATACTAGAAACGTTCCTTTTATCTCGAAGACACCCCATGGTTATGAGAATGTCAGAGTGGGTCTTTTGAAAGATTCAACTTTGATGGATACATTTCCAATCCCAAAACCCGATATTCTCCCTCGTTTTGTTTCCTATATTGACATGATATGCACCATTGTTTGTGAAATCCCTGAGTCATATGACCCATGGGTAGTACCTAACCCTAGTGACTACCTTTGTTATGGTGAAAATATGCCTTTAATTCCAGTTGAATCTGCTTATAAATCCATTCAATCGACAACCCCCACTCCCCCTTCTCTCCGTGATTCATCTCTTGATCCATTCCATGTGGTCTTTCCTACTAATGAGATGATCATGTCAGTCATGTATATGGAAGACACTCCCTAGGACAATGGGCATCATTGCTCCATTCTCTTCCTAGAACATGATACCATAGAGAGCTACCAATGGATTCCAAATCCGTCAACTGTTGTTGTTATTTATTCGGTTCCCAAGACAATACATGATGTTTTGTATGAAGGGAACTGGAGTAAAATTTCACCTACCATCCCTCTCGACATATCCATTAAAACTGACATTGTAGAGAATGTTCATATTGGGGCCTCATGTTCTATTGATGAGGTCCACATGTATAAATCCCTTTTCCAAGAATTATGTGATGTTTTCGCCTATAATTAYGAAGAGATGCCAGGAATTGATCCTGACATTGTTTTGCACGAGATTAAGACATACCGGGATSCTAAACCCATTTGGAAAATACTTCACCTAGTACATCTACACAAAGTTGCTTCCATCAAGCTTGAAGTTGAAAAAMTTCTTAAAGTTGGATTTGTCTATCCCGTGGCTTTGACTAATTGGGTATCCAATCTAGTTCTGGTAAATAAGAAACAAGTTACCATCCGTGTTTGTGTAGATTATAGGAACATAAACAAGGCTTGTCCTAAGGACAATTACCCAACCCCTTTCATTGACCAAATCATTTATGACTGTGCCGGGAACGAAATATTCTCTTTAATGGATGGTTTCTTCGGATATAATCRAATTAATATTTTACCYGTGGACCAACACAAGACYGCTTTTATTTTCCCTTGGGGAACCTTTCCCTACCAKAAATTACCCTTCGGTCKCAAGAATGATGGCATGACTTTTCAGTGCACTATGTCTTATGCTTTCCATGATATTAAGCACATTGTGCAACCCTATGTTGATKATCTACTAGCGCATTCCAGGCATCGTCAAKATCACCCGACACATTTAAGGGCCATCTTCRTACATTRTTGTTATTATCGTATCTGCTTAAACCCACACAAAYGTGTTTTTTGTGTGGAGTCTAGGTGMCTTCTTGGTTTTATCGTGTCGATACACGRGATTCAAGTAGAACCCTTGAAGGTTGAGGCTATCCTTAATCTACCTCCTCCTTCCACACTATGCCAACTCCAAAGTTTGCAAGGGAAGGAAAACTTTTTGCATCGTTTCATCCCCAATTACACTAAACTGACGAAAGGATTCACTCGACTACTCAATAAAGGTTATGAGTTTGTATTGGACTATACTGAAAACAAATCATTTTAATATTTGAAACTTGCCTTAACCCGTACACCATTATTGTTTCCCCCTGACTATAACCGAGATTACTTTCTCTACTTAGCTTCTTCGAACTCTACCATAGCTATGGTCTTAGTCCAAGAGGATGATTCACATGAACAATTGATATACTATTTGATTCATATTCTCACAAATATCGAAACCAAATACCTACATGTAGAGAAACTGGCCTTGGAAGTTGTTCAAGTTGTTCAAGTTGTCCAACGTTCTTGTCGTTATATCTTATTATGTAGAACCACTCTGATTTTCCATTGCAACCCCATGCAACACTTCCTTACCTAACAATTTCTAGGGGGAAGGTACTCCAAATGGATAGTTGATTCAGAAGCATCACTCCATGTCAGCAGCGTGCCAGCCAGCTAGCACATCCAGCATGCATTTAATGAAGAAAGGGAGAGGCGCAGTCCTCTCAATTTTAAAATTTGAAATTTCAATAAATGTTTTAAAGATTTTAATGCCAGACCACGCCTTTGTACAACTAGTGGTTGAGGTTTCCTTTAATGGTTACCTGCATCTAAGTCCATATCAGTCAGATCTGTGACATCCATGTATGTAATGTATCCGTAGGATCCGCTTTGTGATAGCGATAGCTTAGAGACGATGGTTGAGGATAAGCTCATGGGAGCCCTCATTTTGTAATTAAGAAATTAGAGTAGAGAGTTAGCAGGAGAGACCAGAGCAGAGAGGTCTCAAGAGAGAGCTGAGACTTGTTACAGTCCAGCCATTGTAAACATTTGTATAGACATACAAATTAATAGAAAAATTGTTTTTCCTGCACACTGTTTGTTTGACGTTTACATGTTTTTATGCATTTTATGTTTTAAATGCATAACTGGTGAAGCATTGCATAAGTTTCAATTTCTTCCTATCTTGGAGTTTCCGACTACAAAGAGTGCAAATAGTCCGCAAGGTGTGCGTTGATAGAAGAGAGACAACCTCAGGAAATCTCAAGAGGGATAGCATTGAACCTTCATTAGCAGAGGTGCAATGAGTGCATAGGAAGGAACTATGTTTCAAGTTTAGGGAAAACAAAACTACTGAAGGTTCTGTAGAGCTCTGCCAAGAGGGCATTGAGCGAGTGCATAGTATTAGAATATAGAATATGGTGTGCTCATTTTACCATTGACGATACCTCACCCAACCATAGTCCGAAGCCTCCCTCCAAGCACCTTAACCTTGACTGATAATTCCTCTAGAAGAAAACCCTAGGCTAGATAGCCAAACAAATGCTAGCACATCATTCCCTAAGGATAGCGCATCACAAAAAGCTGATCAGATAGTCCAAACCCTAGCCAAGAGATGTTCAACCCAATACTGAAAACGTGTTGCTGCTACAGCTGCACCTGCAACCCTCCTCCACATGTGTGCACCGAACTACAACTGTAGTGCACACCTACTGGGAAACTGCAATTCTTAGATGCTACAAATGAGAACTGGTGCCCTGTATTTATAGTAGTTCTACCTGGATGACTTCTCCTTCTAGATAAGTGTCTGTTCAATATATTATTATTATTTCTTTCCGACTTCTTCTCTTGGAGGTTAATAACCTAATATAAATTATCTTATTGAGATGACAAGGCTTCTAGGGTTATTAGCTAACTCATTATGGTTTCTCTTGCTTCCCAGAGTCTTCTATTATTGTCAGGTTCATTCGTGGAGGTAAATACCTCCCGCAGCTACCATAATATTAACACTCCCTCCTAGCTAGAGAGGTATTTACAGGTAATGGACTTGAGCACAAAAACATACCATTTACCCGGTAGCATCAATATAGTCATCTAGACTATTTCATGACTAGATCATGAGCATCACCATCAGCTACATCAACTCTCAAAACCATACTTCATCTGAGTAATTAGATATGACATTGGATAATTCACTCTTACCATAGAGTGATACAAGAGGAGTAAAATTTCTGAACTATTTTCCATCTGGAAAATCTTTGTTCATCATCCATCTGAATGATCATTATCTCCAATAAACTACCGATATTATTCAAGGCAATTAGAAAAAGGATAGAGCAAAACTATGTCTATTCATAGTAGTACATAACTACAATCCAGTGGTTCACTACCACATCAAGTAACACACAAGTACTTGATCAACAACGTATGGTTGGGAATAGTGAAACATATTCACCACAATAGTCCTCATCTACTGTCATCTGATAGCATCCTGCATAGAAACAATGTTATGATATAAATTGATTTCTCTGGGCCAACTTTCACTCACATTTGTGAGCTCTGAAAGAATATCTGCCATAGTAGTCTTCATCTACTATCATATAATCTTCATAACAAACATCTGATAGCAATCTTCATAGAAACAATGTTATGATATAGATTGAATTATCTGGGCCAATCTTTCACTCACATCTATGAGCTCTGAAAGAATATATGCCTCATGAACAATGGAACATATCCACCACGGTAGGATATCTCTACTGTCTGGAGACAGGTAGTCTCCATAACAATCATCTGATGCCATCCTAGATAGAAAAATATTGTTAAATATAAACTGAATCCTCTGGGCCAATCTTTCACTCATGTTTGTGAGATCTGAAAGAATATCTTCCCTCATCAGCAATGGGCTATATGCCCGATTCTTCACAAACAAGGAAGAAGGATTATTTCTGATTTCTGAGCCTGGACCATTTCTCACCCTGGGCCATTATTCCTACACTAATTAAAGTGCACCCTAGACAGAATGTATAAACCCTAAGAAATGTTTGGACCATTCCTCACCCTGGGCCATTCCTCCTACACTAATTAAAGTGCACCCTGGAGAGAATGTATAAACCCTAAGGAATTATTGTCCCTGATTGCTAAGCTTGGACTATTCCCCACCCTGGGCCATTCCTCCAACACTAAACAAAGTGTAACCTGGAGAGAATGAGTCTTCCCTAAGGAATAACTTTCTGGACCATTCCCCACCCCGGGCCATTCCTCCGACACTAAACATCGTGTAACCTAGAGAGAATGAGTCTGCCCTAAGGAATGTTTGTCCTGCATCAACCTCCAAGACAGACCATTCTTAGAAACTGCTCACAACTGTGAACTTCGAAAGAATGAATTCCCGACGAGGCAAACCATTCTACTTGACCACTACTCAGAGTGACTGCCGAGAAGAATGATTGTCCTAGACCACTCCCCATGCTAATGACAATGGGAAGTTGATGTCTATGATACATCAACAATCATCTTGCCTCCCATATTAACTACAATGGGAAGTCACTGTCCGTCAGAAATCTCAGTCCACTTTCCGAACAGGAAAGCATGTGTCCAATCTGGACTATTTTTCAATTAATAAATAATATTTTCATTGCTCCCTCCTAAGTGGAGATTTATTTAAATCACAAAAATTAATGTTTTTCAAGAATATTTTTTGTACCTTCTTCTAGCTTGGAGAATCTTCCCTTTTAGCTAAGGGAGTTATTTCCATGATCCCTATCTTCTCTCAGAAATATGCAAACTTGATTCTGGATAGAGGTTTTGTCAGGATATCTGTTGTCTGCTCATCAGTGGGGATATATATTGGAGAACCACTTTCTCCTTTCTGGACTTCATCATGGGTAATGTAATACTTGTACTTTAGTCTAGAACACAGTGAAGGCTTCATGTAGATCTGGATGATAGAGTATATCATAGTTGGAGAACTTGGAACATATCCAAGTAGCACTTCTTCTGTCATCATGAGATTTGATTTACTGAGTAGTCATCTTGATGTTATAGGAAATCTTCA
>ML813675.1:11745-24659 GCA_009831015.1 Picea engelmannii
TGTTCATGCTTGCGGCAAATGCATCCCATGTCTTGGGAAGACCATTGAGTACTATGTTCGCCAATTCCTTTTCTGAAGTGATCTCCTCAATAGCTTGTAGTTGATCTCTTAACTGGGAGATCCTTAAAAAATATGATGCTATGCTGTCATCATCATTCATCTTTATGTCACAGAGATCATTCTTCAGGCTCATAACTTTTCCAATGTTTCTGACGGAGAAGAGATTTGTTAGGGCATTGTACATCTTCTTCGATGAGTCAAGATGGGAGATGTAGGGTATCAAGTGGTCTTTTATGGAATCCACTATGATACTCATGGAATTGATGTCAACATATTTGAACTTCTCCATAGTTGCAACATTCTACTGTTCCTTCTCTTCTCCTTATTTAAACTCTGGCTTCACGATCTTGCCTTTCACAATATCCAGTACTTTATTCTTAGCAAGGATGAGGTCAATCCTTGTCTTCCATGCTCTGAAGTTAGAGGCTCCATCTAGCTTGTTCTCAAACTTCATAGAGTTAGTCATGGCTTTCTTGACTTGGTCAAACCCTAGATTTGACCAGAAATTCAAACTTCACATCTTGGCCTTCTGAGAGTATCAGGAGATGCACTGGGCTAGGGTGCACTGATATATTCGGAGATTAGGTCAATATCATCACTTAAGGTGCCTCAACAAGAGGTTTAGGGTTTCTGCAATTTCTTTTGCTAGTAACCCTAACTGCAATGCTTTTGGAAACTGCTCCTGCTAGTAACCCTAGCAACAGTTCCTCAACGAGCTCAATATCTAGTGGCTATGTTTCCTTCCAACGTTTTAGGATGACTGAAGGGGTGTGGGCCCATAACCTATTAGAATATAGAATATGGTGTGCTCATTTTACCATTGACGATACCTTCGTCACCCAACCATAGGCCAAAGCCTCCCTCCAAGCACCTTAACCTTGACTGAGAATTCCTCCGGAAGAAAACCCTAGGCTAGATAGCCAAACAAAGGGTAGTGCATCATTCCCTAAGGATAGTGCATCATAAAAAGCTGATCAGATAGTCCAAACCCTAGCCAAGATATGTTCAACCCAATACTGAAAACTTGTTGTTGTTACAGCTGCACCTGCAACTCTCCTCCACATGTGTGCACCAAACTGCAACTGTAGTGTGCACCAACTAGGAAACTGCAATTCTGAGATGCTACAAATGAGAACTGGCACCCCATATTTATAGTAGTTCTTCCAGTTTTGCTAGGGTCGACTTATCCTTCTGGATAAGTGTTTGTTCAATATATTATTATTATTTTTGGCCAACTTCTTCTCTTGGAGGCTAATAACCTAATATAAATTATCTTCTTGAGCCGACAAGGCTTCTAGGGTTATTATCTAACTCATTATGGTTTCTCTTGCTTCCCAGAGTCTTCTATTCTCATCAGGTTCATTCGTGGAGGTAAATACCTCCAACAACTACCATAATATTAACACATAGAGTTTACCAGAGAACTCTATTTCGATTTCTGAGGAAAGGGAAGTGTCGAAGAGAAGACACTCACAGGGTTGTTGAATACTCTGTAGGCTCTGCAAGGTGTGCATCGAGTAGAAGAATGCCATGAGGGCGTGAGGCATTTATTTCCAAGAAACGGCCTCGAATCTGAGTTATTTTAAATCTCTGGAGCACCAGAAGTGTGTGAGAGTGGAATTGTTCTAAGTCCATAAGCTCAGAAGAGAAAGCGCAAGAAGAACGAGCACCAAGAAAACCTTTCGAGGTTTATGAGTTGAGGAAGCTCAGAAGGGACATTGTTTCTATAACGCAGATGAGACCCAAAGGAACCAGGCTCGCAAGACGAAGAGTCGAAGGTCAAGACCTTCAAGACTTAGAAAATATTCTAAGTCAAAAAGCCAAGAAAGCTCAGGAGGAGAGAGCGCAAGGAAGACAGATATGAACTGTTAGATCTAGCGCCAATACCCGACAACCGTTGGATCAGGTGAAGGTGCATAGAGTTTAACCTCTAGGAGGTAGCGTAGGAGAGAAGCTTAAACAGACAGTGGAGACACTTCGTGGAAGAAGTGTCGAAGTTGTGAGAATCATTGGATCTTGCAGAGCAGCGAGGAGATTAAAGACGAGTGTCTTCCAACACTCTAAGGTGTTGAATTTCATTATTTCAGGGTTCGGGGTTTGGAGAGGCAAGAGATTTTGGGGTCACTACATCATGAACTCTCGGTTCACAGAATCCCAAAATCTTACTCTCGAATTTCACTATTTCGGAGTTCGGGCTTTGGAGTGGCAAGGGATTTTGGAGTCGTTGCATTTCGAACTCTCGGTTCGTGAAATCGCGCCAGCCATCGGATCTGGACCGTAGTGGCCTGAGAGCCGCTAGATCAAGGATACGTGCACAGGGTTGAGTCCCTAAGAGGTGCACAGGAAAAAGGATCTGGGCCATCAGATCTAGCACCAAGGACCGATAGCCGTCGGATCCGAAAGGAGGTGTGAGGGGTTTAATCCTCATAACAGTAGAGGGAAGAGGACTCATCAAGTCCCAAAAGTATCGGAGCCATCCATTTTGAAGGACAAGTGTCAAAGATCCAATCCCTTTTCGGCGTTTCAGATATTGGGAGTTTGAGGAGAAGGAGTTGTGAGACAAGAAGTCCCAACTCATGAAATTGCGAAAGCATCAGGATCATTCATCAAGGGGACACGTGGTGAGTGGTCAAGGTTCGGGGAAAACACCAAAAGGTTCTCTCAAGGGGTAGTATTTAGGAATTTCAAGACCCATGAGGTTGAAGGACCAAGAACTGTCTACAGTCGGAATCACGAAATCGCGAATTTTGAAATCCCGAAAAGTTGACCGTGGTCACGAGTAGATTTCAGCATTTCGGGACCCAAGAGTTTGAAGGACCAAAAATTGTCGCAGCCAGAATTGCGAAATCCCGAATCCTAAAATCCAGAATCATGAAAGGCCGGTAGCACTTTGTCGTTAATCCCTTTTCAGCATTTCGGATACCAGGAGTTGGAAGGACAAGGAGCCTGCGAGAGCTCGCATGCAAGAGTCCCGAAACCCCAAAACATGAAAGGTGTGTTGGCTCAGAACAAAGAAGAGCGGCAAAAGCTTAGAGTGTGCATAGGTTTTCTCAAGGCCTATGCCAGAGGACAAAGGGACCTGTGGATTCGTTCAAAGGGTTCCAGCAGGATCCCGAAGAGCCATTTCAGCTCAGGGAAGAGAGTAATTCATAGACTGGGAGGTCACAGAACCTTGCTGAGGTAGGGGGTCTACATCAAGTGGTATCAGACTTGATGCAGACCCCCTACCTCAGCAGGGTTATGTGACCTCCCGGTCTCTGAATCACTCTCTTCCCTGAGCCGAAATGGCTCTTCGGGATCCTACTGGAACCCTTTGAATGAATTCATAGGTCCCTTTGTCCTCTGGCACAAGCCTTGAGAAAACCTATGCACGTGCTCAACTTTTGGCGCTCTTCTCTATCTTGAACCAACACACCTTTCACGTTTTGAGGTTTCGGGACTCCTGTATGTGAGCTCTCCCAGGCTCCTTGTCCTTCCAACTCCTAGTATCCGAAATGCCGAAAACAACTTAACAACAAAGTGCTACCGGCCTTTTGCGATTCAAGATTTCGCGATTCCGGCTGCAATGATTTTTGGTCCTTCAAACTCCTAGGTCCTGGAATGCTGAAATCTACTCGTGACCACGGTCAACTTTTCAGGATTTCAAAATTCGTGATTTCGCAATTCCAACTGCAGACAGTTCTTCATCCTTCAACCTCTGAGGTCTCGAAATGCTGAAATACTACCCCTTGAGAGAAACTTTTGGGGTTTTCCTTGAACCTTGACCACTCACCAAGTGTCCCCTTGATGAACGATCCTGATGCTTTCACAATTTCGTGAGTTGGGACTTCTTGTCTCATGACTCCTTCTACTCCCATGGCTGGCTCTTTGTATGCAGTCTTCTCTGTTGCACTTCTGTCTTCTCAATGGGTAGATATGCTTGATCTCCCATACTATCTTTATTTCCCTTTGTGGAATTGAGTGGTCACTCTGCTGTAGACTCTAGCTCTACAGTCTCCTCATTGAACTGCTTCTCAACTTCTTCCCATGGCAGTTTTGTTGCTGCCATTTCTCCTCCTGGCATACTTCCAGCTTCTCCCCAGGATGATATGCTCCACTACCTTCTTCCAACTTATCCTGTTGGATGTGAAAGTTTTGCACCATCACCCTTCTCTCCAGGGCTTCCAATTCTTCACACAGATCAACAAAATCCATGTTGTCTGCTTCCTCTTCTACTACAGGCTTCAGTGTTGCAGTCATCTCCTATTCAGCTTCCTGGATGAAAATTTTGAGCCATTATTTTGAATGCTCCTCCTTTTATCCTTGGGAAAACATCAATGTCTGCTCCATTTCTTCCTCCATGACAGTTTCTGTTGGTTTTCCTCCTCTTGTTGCTGCATCTGCAACACATGATCTGGCCTCAACTGGGCTGCTTGGTAGGAACACCTCTATTCCTCCAATGATCAGAATTCTCTTATGATTCTCTCTTGTCAGCACTCATTGCTGATCTGAACTCTCCTCTGAGTTCATGAGACTTTCAGACAGTCTCATCCCTTTCCCCTTGCCCAACTAGCAATTTGGGAATTTTCTGCTGCCCACCTGGAAGTTTATGAGATCGTTTGATCCCATCTCATTTCCCACTTGGAAATATGAACTTTCACCACTGCCCCCTTGGCAGTATGCGATACCTTCCATTGATCTCTTTCCATTGCCCACCTGGAAACTTGAAAGTCCACTTCTTCCCACCTGGTAGTTTATGATATCCTCTGTTAATCTCATACCATTTCCCACCTGGCAATATGAATTTCCATGGCTATCCTCCTGATAGTCTATGAGATCCTCCAATGATCTCATTTCATTTCCCACCTAGTAATTCGAAAATTCATCCCTGCCCTCCTGGCAGTTTATGAGATCTGAAACTGATCCCTCTTCCTCATCACTGAGGGTTTCTCTTACTTCTGGCTCACAGATGCAAACCAGCTCTGTGTCACTGAGGCTTTCAACATACCTCAACCACTTCTTCAACTCTTGTTGTTGTTTCCTAGACAATAACTTTTGAACAGGCCATTTGGCTTTCTTGTTTAGAGGCCATTCATACCTCCAGTGTACTTTTTCCTCCTACTACATCTTCAATGTCAGTTGTTCCATTCTCGCCCTTATCTCAGTGAGTTCTTTGTCAATCTCTGCTTTACTCATCTGCTGGTGGTCTCCTCTTCCACCATGCTCATGGCCTTCAATAGCCATTTCCATCTTTCACCTGCCCTCCTGGCAAGCTTATGGATCACTCTACGTCTGAGAGAATATCCATGTCCTCCTATAGCTCGTTTGGCTATCTATCATTTGGTGCACACCTTGCAACAATCTTCACAGAGCGTCATTAATTTGTCTCCTCCTTCACCTGTTGTCTCCTTCGCCTGAAGTCTACAGACAAAAATATTCTATGATACCACCTAATGGTATCAAACCGTATCCCCTCACAGTCCTCCTTTTGTCTGCGATCTGCAAACAAAAAAATATTAGCTCTGATACCACTTGATGCAGACCCCCTACCTCAGCAGGGTTCTACGACCTCTCGGTCTCTGGATCGCTCTCTTCCCTGAGTCGAAATGGCTCTTAGGTCTCCTACTGAAACCCTTTGAACGAATCCACAGGTCCCTTTGTCCTCTGGCACATGCCTTGAGAAAACCTATGCACGCGCTCAGCTTTCGACGCTCTTCTCTGATCTGAACCAACACACCTTTTGCGTTTCAGGGTTTCAGGACTCCTACATGTGAGCTCTCCCAGGCTCCTTGTCCTTCCAACTCCTGGTATCCAAAACACCAAAAAGGTATTAACGACAAACTGCTACTGGATTTTCATGATTCAGGATTTCATGATTCTGGCTGCAACAATTTTTGGTCCTTCAAACTCTCGGGTCCCGAAATGCTGAAATCTACCCGTGACCACGGTCCACTTTTCGGGATTTCAGAATTCAGGATTTCACAATTTCGGCTGTAGATGGTTCTTGTTCCTTCAACCTCCCGGGTCCTGAAATGTCGAAATACTATCCCTTGAGAGAACCTTTCTGGGTTTTCCCTGAACCTTAACCACTCACCAGATGTCCCCTTGATGAACAGTCTTGATGCTTTCACAATTTCGTGAGTGAGACTTCTTGTCTCATGACTCCTTCACCTCGAACTCCTGGTGTCTGAAACATTGAAAAGGGCTTGGATCTTTGACACCTATTCTCCAAACTAGACGGCCCCGATGCTTTCGGGACTTAACAAGTCCTCTTCCTTCTATTGTTACGAGGATTAAACCCCTCACACCTCCTTCCATATGCAACAGTTATCGGTCCTTAGTGCTAGATTTGACGACCCATATCCTTTTTCCTGTTCACCTCATAGGGACTCAACCCTGTGCATGTATCCTTGATCTAGCAACTCTCAGGCCACCACGCTCCAGATCCGATGGCTGGAGCAATTTCATGAACCGGGAGTTCGCGATGCAGCGCCTCCAAAATCCCTTGCTGCTCCAAACCCCGAACTCCGAAATAGCAAAATTCGAGCGCAAGATTTCAGGATTCGATGAAATGGGATTTGCGATGCAGCGACCCCAAAATCTCTTTCCACTCCAAACCCCAAACTTCAAAATAGCGAAATTCAACTCCTTGGAGTGTTGGAAGACACTCGACCTTAATCTCCTTACTGCTCTGCAAGATCCAACGATTCTCGCAACTTTGGCACTTCTTCCACGAAGTGTCTCCACCGTCTGTTTTAGCTACTCTCCTGTGTGACCTCCCAAAGGTTAAACTCTGTGCACCTTCGCCTGATCCAACGGTTGTCGGGTATTGGCACTAGATTTGACAGTTCATATCTATCTTCCTTGCACGCTCTCCTCCTGAGATTTCTTGGATTTTTGACTTAGAAGATTTTCTAAGTCTTGAAGGTCTCGACCTTTGACTCTTCCTCTTATGATCTTGGTTCCTTTGGGTCTCATCTGTGTTATAGAAATGATGTCCCTTCTGAGCTTTGTCAACTCGAAAACCTTGAAAGGTTTTCTCGGTGCGTGTTCTTCTTGTGCTTTCTCTTCTGAGGTTATGGACTTAGAACAAGTCCACTCTCACACACTCCTGATGCTCCTGAGATTTCGAATAACTCATATTCGAGGTCGTTTCTTGGAAAGAAATGCCTCATGCCCTCCTAGAATTCTTATGCTTGATGCACACCTTGCAGAGCCTATAGAGTATTCAACAACCCTGTGAGTGTCTTCTCTTTGACACTTCCCTTTCCTCAAAACTCGAAATAGATTTCTCTGGTGCACTCTATGCACTCTTTCAATGCCCTCTTGGCAGATCTCTATAGAACCTTCAGTAGTTCTGTCTTCCCTAAACTCGAAACAGAGTTCCTTCCTATGCACTCCTTGCACCTCTGCTGATGAAGGTTCAATGCTATCCCTCTTGATCTTTCCTGAGGTTGTCTCTCCTCTGTCAATGCACACCTTGCGAACTATGTGCACTCCTTGCACTCGAAAACTCTAATATAGGAAGAAATTGAAACTTATGAAATGCTTCACTGGTTATGCATTTAAAACATAAAATGCATAAAAACATGTAAACGTCAAATACAGTGTGTGCAGGAAAAAATGCTTTTCTATTAATTTGTATGTCTATACAAATGTTTACAACGGCTGGACTGTAAGAAGTCTCAGCTCTCTCTCGAGACCTCTCTTCTTTGGTCTCTCCTCCTAACTCTCTACTCTAATTTCTTAATTACAAAATGAGGGCTCCCATGAGCTTATCCTCAACCACCGTCTCTAAGCTATCACTATCACAGAGCGGCTCCTATGACTACATTACATAAATGGATGTCTCACAACTGACTAATCTAGACTTAGCTGTAGGTAACCATTAAAGGAAACCTCAACCACTACCTATACAAAGGCGTGGCCTGGCATTAAAAGCCTTACAACATTTATTGAAATTTCGAATTTCAAAATTGAGAGGACTGTGCCTCTCCCTTTCTTCATTAAATGTGTGCTAGATGTGTTGGCTGGATGGCACGCTACTGACATGGAGTGATGCTCCTACATCAATAGTGATTCTCCAAGAGTTTGACTTGGAACTAGAACGCCCTAAGTCAAAGAAATCATTGGTTTTCGCCAAACTGATATGTGACCTTCCCTCCACTGAGATAGAAAATGTGGCAGAGGATTCCTTGCCTGACGAATCCATTTTTCTGATCAATTTTGATGATGTATGTTACGAATATATTATTATCTATCTCCAGTCTCAAAAATTTTGGCCCGATTTATCTAGTACCAATCGTCATCGTATACGGTAAAAAGCATGTCAATACATCATTCTTGGTGATACCCTTTACCACAGCGGTATTGATTGTATTTTTCAACGATGTATCACCTACAATGAAGTTGAGAAATATTTGAATGACTTTTACTCTAGAGCATGTGGCGGTCATATGTATGGGTATGCCATTGCCCAAAATATCTTACGAGCGGGTTATTTTTGGCCTTCTTTATTCAAGTACTGCATTACTATTGTCTAGAAATGCCATGCTTTCCAAAATTATAATAAAAATATAAGATCTCATCCTTCTCCCTTACATCCTATGGTTTTCGTCGGTCCATTCACCAAATGGGGCATTGAATTCATGACATGTAACCCTCACTCGGTCGAGGGTATGGATACATCATTGTAGCTGTGGATTATTTCACTAAATGGGTCAAGGTGATGCCTACATTTGATAACACTGGGAAAACTATAACATTTTTCATATTCAATCATATCATTACTCGGTTTTCTATCCCTCAAGATATCTCTATTGATCATGCTAGTCATTTTTGAAATTTTATGATGTCTGAACTTACTAAAAAGTTGGGTCTTCGTCAGGAAAAATCAACCCCCTATTACCCACAGGCCAATGGCCAGGTTGAAGCAATAAACGAAGTTCTCATTACTATGCTTCGACGGATGATAGGAATTTATAAGAAAAACTAACACACGATGTTATTGTCAACATTATGGGCCTATCGAACATCCGTTAAGTCTACCATGAGATTTACACCTTTCCAGCTAGTTTATGGTATTGAAACTATCTTGCCGATTGAATGTGAAATACTGTCTTTGAAACTGGCCATTGAAATTCTCCCCAATACATCTATTGAAGAAGAGCGTCTTTTTTATTTGATGCAACTACATGAAACCCGTCATGATGTCTCCTTAGTTATTAAAACCTAGAAGAAACGTGTTAAATCCCAATACGACAAGCATGTCAAGACACGTGTTTTTTCTGAAGGTGATATAGTTCTTCTTTATGAACAAGATCGTGACTTGCTAGGGGGCGATAAATTCGAAGCCATGTGGCGAGGTCCTTACATTGTCAAACATGTTTTGGAGAAGGGAGGTTATGAGCTAATTGATTATGATGGAATCCCTTTGAGTGAACCCAGAAATGGGTTTTACTTAAAGAAGTACTATGCTTAATTCATTTTTGCATGAGTGTTTGTAATTTAGTGTATCATACTTTAGTGTGATTTTTTTTTGTTTGGTTTCAACCTTCAGTTGCTTACCTTGTGTTGTGCTTGGTTTCTAGATGTCGATGTATTCACTACCCTACATTGGATTCTCTGATGGAACTAGTCGCAACACTCATAACTTAGCATATGTTGTTTGGGAAATCTATGCACCTACAGATTATTTGATTAGTCTACATGGTGTTTTCTTTGGTAGTGCAACTAACAATATTGTGGAATATAGTGCAGTCATCAAATTATTGACCGACATTGTTTTACTTGGAATCGACCATCTTATTTTATGACTCAATTCGTAGTTAGTAGTCGTACAGTTGAGTAATGTTTACTCCATTCGAAGTCCTATGTTATTGGGGGTATATTTGCGAATTTGCCTCTTGGAACGTCATTTTGATTACATTGAATATCAACACATTCCTAGATGTCTAAACACATTAACATATGCATTGGATAATTATGTGTTAGACAGACATTTGAGACATTTATAAAATCCAATCACACTTTGTATATACAAGAAGTAATTCGATAGAAGCCCCATATATATAACGATACAAGTGTTTCAAAAAAGTGTTTTTGTCTGAAGACCAAAATATAAAAAATGTGAAGCACATGGCTTCATATACAAATAGAGCATCAAGGAATTTTCTTGCTATAACATGCGATTTCCCATGCTAATTTATGGAGCAGTCGACCAATGGAAGAAGACACGCTCACTATATGGCGTTGATAATGCCTCGGGATATCGTCGATGGAGGCATCCAGGATGTTCATCATGAGCCCCTCTATATTTTTCTCTAGGATCTCGTAGTCAACAATAACTACTCCTGCTACGTCAAATCTCTCCCCTCGCCTCTAGATGGGGGATGAACCTAGAGGTCGATCAGGTCCCACATCTGTATCATCAAAGAGAATTTGATTAGTCATCGGATAAGGAACATAAAAAACATTTTATATTAAAAATCACAAAAACATCACAAAAAAAAAATATCCTTCTTACCTATGTCCCCCCATTGGGAACCCTCAGGAAGAACCAAGTCTGGATCACCTTGGAAGTCTAAACTCACATAGGCATAGTCGTCGACCATAAGTATATGGGTCCTCAACTAGTCAAATAAAACATCATTATACCTAATGATAGGACCAATTACATGTTGTGCCATGAGGTCGACCCACCTCTTCATTCTTGGATCCTATGGGGAAAGTATACCCCACTCTACCTGCAAGCGTAAAGATAGGACCCTCTCCAAGAAGAAGGACACCAAAATCAAACCATATCCAAACTGTTTCAGCTCACCACTCCTACACTTGGTCAACTATTTTTTCATGCTTCTCAGAACCCCGTCACACCAGATGAAAAATTGGGGCTCCGTACATTCCAACGCATACTGGAAATAGCTCTGAATATCCATATGGGGAGTTGCACTGCCTTCCATGTGTGTGATGGTGTAGAGGATGGTCCATAGTGGCAAGTCACATACATCTCTAATAGAGACTTTTCCGCTATGCATCTGAGTACCTGTCACATAATGCGCACTGATATAGTGGCTCATAGGTTCGCCCCCTCCCCTGCTACCTGTAAGCGTAAATTGGTACCCACGATGAGATACGCCATTCAAGAAGTAAATATCCTTGATATATATCATAAGAATGTGAGCACCAACGCATAATTCTTATTGGTTCACATCCCACATGTGAACTAGGTATTCGAGTAACCTCAATTGGGCCCTCTTGCCATGGATCTTGAATAATTTTAACAGTCCACACTACCGGAGGGAATTTACCATTCTCGGGTCATTCCCGACAAAGTAGTCTTCCTCCTCATTCTCTCTCTCTCTCGCCATTCCAACATTCTTACTGTGGAAAACCTGCAATGGAACATAAAAGAGAGATTATCATCTTGATATTCTCCCTGGACACTTTTTATTGGCAAATACATCTCAAAAGACTTCTTGAATTGCGCACGTCGCAGGCCTGGGCATCAGTACAGTGAGGAGTCATCACGGGATAGATTTAAAGTTGCCTACGATTACCCTGAGTCATCATAGGGATCAATATAGGGCGCCTATGACAACCTCCATGCACAGGTACCCTTGAAAACATAACTCAAAAAACCATTTTTTACCAATAAAAAGCAAATTTTGATCCACTAAAAGTTGAAAGAGATGAAAATTACTTGATCAGTGGAGACTGTTTGTCAAATGATCAATCATGCCTCCCGCAATCTGCAGTGAAAATTGACGTCAATAGGGGGTTTTGGAACAAATTTTGGGTGAAATACCGAATGGAATAGTGAAATGAAGTTTTAACCCATTTTCATTGACTTTTTCACTTTTTTATTCATATTTTATATTATTTTATATATTTCACCTAAACCCTAAAGTTATAATGATGTTGCAAGTGTTGATTTTTTTCATATTAAAGATCTAGTAGTGGAAACATTGGAATAAGGATACTTATTTGGTATGTTTTTATATATATGTACACATTATTTTAGGTTTTTTCAGAAAAAAACTCCGAGCTTAGTTTTTGTTCTTTCTCATGCTTGTAAATCAATGAGAATGTAACCAAGTATACTTTTGTCTCTTTTTCGTACTCGTAATGGTAACACAAAAAATGAAATTTATGGAGTATGCTTTAAGCTCTTTTCATGCTCCGTAAAAACAAAAATATTTTTGAGCGACCTTGTTCTTTTCATGCTTGTAAAAGTATTTGAATAAAACATTTGATGAGCAGTAGGTTATCACTTTTTCGGTCTCATCGGATTAACTTACGAAAAAAGAATTGTTGGAGTTCTCTTTAAGTGTTTTTCAATATCTCTAAACATGAAACACCCTTGAGTTTTCTCTCTTTGGACTCATTAAGAAAACATCGAAAGACCCATATTGGACCAAACCACTCCTTATCAGGGTTCATTAAACATACTCCAAAGGATGAGCTTACATAAACAAGAATATGTTATGCTCTTTGTTGGGTATGTGTTATATTCTTTGCACGAGTAGTAGTGTTTGAGCGTCTGCGCCGGGCGAGCAGGGGTTCGGGGGCAGCGCCCCCGAATTTTTTTTCTTCGGGACGACATATTTCCGGGACCACATGATATTTAGGTGGTTTTTTTAGCACATGGTTTTTTGCCGATGGTTTTCTATTTCCGGTTAAGGAATTAGGGTTTTGGACTAATCCAGGTCATTGGGTTAGGGTTTTGAATGTCGCTGGCTCCTATATGTATATTGTATTGTAAACAATGTAAAACAATGTATGAATATAATATATGCTGGTTTTCCCGGTTTGGGTTTCCAGGTGAAAAATCTCTGTGTAATGTTTGTATTTGCCATTGTATCTTTTCTGTTCTT